>CACVKI010139910.1:0-24315 GCA_902732785.1 Trichogramma evanescens | reverse complement strand
ATCGGCAATTAACCGAGTATCGTAGTATGGCAGATAGACATGAGTAATCGACGGTCATCGCGGCAATGCAAGGAAAATAAAGCTAAGTATTTCACTCGGAAATCAATAAAAATTGGGGCGTTGATCAATGATTTTCGGTAAATGTAACATCGGAATACCCGCTTAGTTCCCCAGGCAAAACGTTTTTTAAACGTTCCTACTACGTTGTGCACATTCAGAAACGAAATTTAGGGGCGGACATTTAAACGTTTCTGGAAGGTTCTACAAACGTTTTTTAAACTTTTTTCTGAAACGTTCTAAGGTTTCCAATTAAACGTTTCAGTAACGTTATAAAAACGTATTGTGCTATTAGGGGATACAATATATCAATATACTTATTGAAACAAAAATTATGTTTACCAATTCTTTTTTACCCCAGGATACAGTGAGCCGCAGTGAGGACAAAACGTTTGTTGATTATGACGCCGCCGCAGTGAAACGGAGTCATGAACCAGCCGCTGACGATTGGCACGTAATGAATGAGCGAGGGTAACCAGCTCGGCTTGACCCATCCGTTCCTTCGCAAGTACACGAGATAAGGAAACATGGCGTAAATAGCCTTTGACCCTCCATGAACTTGTTGCGTTTGACGGTTTTAGATCGATAATGAATTATTTTACAGTTCTATAGTTATATCTTGACTTCAATTTCATGCGTTATTTGACACCTACTTCTGCTTTTTACTTTTGCTTCTGTTAGTTGCGCAAAACAAAAAATTATTGCAGTTGCTACTATAATATGTTTCATTTTGTACAGCTTCATTTTGTACACAATCGTAGAACAATGAAATATTTTTAGGAAAACCATGTTCAATATTCAAAGTAAAATTTGTTAAAATTCATTGTTTCAACAATCACGTTTATCGTGATGTAAAAAGTAGTAAAGTAAAAATATAATGTCATAATTCGTCATTAAAAAGTTATTCGTGTCATAACTATACGTTCAACCACAGATTTCGGACTCAGGCACGATTGTTCTTTCCGTTGAACTGCTCAAGTGTAACCCGAATACTCTTTGAAGATTTGATAGTAAAAGTGTTTTATCACAGCTATTTCTCGACATCGTTTTTGTATAATAATAAGTGTTACCGATTTCCATTTGGAGGCTTGTAGAATTTTGAAGTCACTCGAGATAAATAAATATTTCCAAACAAGTTTAAGACGAAGACAGAACAAATTGCATTTTCTTTCAATTCGATCCATTCAAAAAAATTTATTAATTATATTATGCACGTTTACGTGAATATTACACGTACTCAAGATACCATTCTCAATAATTGTTATAGAACTCAGAAATAAATCAAAAAGTCATAATTTTAAAATTTCACATAATTTCTACAATTTTCCAGAAAAATTCGATAGTTATTTACATAAAATATACGTGTAAATATCACGTGAAAATACAATAAAAATGTATTCATATTAATTACTCATAAAATTCAAGTAAACATTTTTTACAGTTCTTATGATAAAATAATGAATCATTTTTCGCACGTATAGTGTTCGTGAATTACTTATAAATTTTACGTAGGTACATGTACAATGGAATTCATTTCAAATTCAAATGAACTATTTATATTAAATTCATATGAATTTATGAATAAAGTTTTACTTTTCTTTACAAAAATGAAGTTTTTATGATAATCTTTTTCACACACTATTAATCAGGATATAATACTCATTAAACAAAAATATATTTTTATTTCTTCATACGTCAAGTTTAAAGTCAATTACCTCTTGGAAAATGTATTTTTTTCTTAAAACGAATGACAACATAGAAACGAGTAGAATGAATACAGAAGTTAATTGTTCCCCTTAAAAATAATATTTAATACACTAGCTTTATGGAGTTAATCGTGTACCATCCTTTATTCCAGCTAACTTTGTCCGTTTCAATATATTTAGTCTGTTGGAAAGCAATTATTTTAGCAGATCCCTGACAGCAAGGTCCAGGGCTCATGAAGATTTAATAGTGGACTCAGTCAAATTGTCAAACCTGGACTTATCATTTCTTCGTTCTCTTCCCTTTATACTTCGAGCTTCAAGATCAATCGCCAGATGGCTTGTCGTCGAAAAAACGCACCCGCAAGTGGAAAACCACTATTTAGACTACTAATCGCAGTAAGAGAGACTTTTCAGCTAAAATATCTCGAAATTTCATTAAATTGAAATTGAAAAATTCACAAAAAAAAGTTGAATCCTATTGTCATCAATTGAGAGGCTCTGATGAAATAGTCTCCGCGTTGAAAAATGACACTATAAACATCATTGAGTTTTATTAGTCCAAATATAATTAAATGTATTAGATAGCACACGGTTTGAGGTAAGACAGCCATATTGACAATAATTTTATTTTAGAAACTTGCAGTGTCATTTTCGGCGGTTCATAAAAAATATGAACGCTTTTAATAATTTATTGATGAAATACACGTTATTTACTGCAAAACTATTCAGCGCGATATGATTGACAAAAAATTTAGAGTCATACATAATACTAATAAATTATTCGCACAATAAAAATTTATTTTAAGGCTCCCACAATAGGTATATTATACGCAACTGAGCGTGCTGGTGATTTATTAAGAAAAAGCGCTCGAAATTTCTTCACCATCACTCGTTGCGAGTCACGAGCTTTTCTTTGCCTTTGCTCCAGCTTTTTTATTTGACAGTAATCGTTGATATCGACAAACCAAACAATTATAGCACCTATCCGTAAGTTTGTCTTTATGGATTTTCTTGGCTTTTTTTCTTTTTCCAATCGAATTCGATGTAGGTCTAGATTTCTCTTTGCTCTCGTTGAATGCATAATCTTTGCCGCTTTTCGAGACTTTTATTTGGTGTCCAGTTAAATTGTTTTGATCTTCTAACTTCTTTTCATTCCTATCGCGTGCAAAATCGATGCGACTTTCGCGATGTGTCTTTTGGTGGTTTGTTACATTTCTTGGATCACCGAATTCTTGCTCGTAAATTTCGCTAGTGTAATCTTTGCGACCTTCTTTTATTGCTACGTGTGTTTTCAGGTGCAAGATCAAGCTCGATTTTCTTCCAAATTTCTTTTTGCATTTGTCGCATTGGTAACACTTAAGACCATCGTGAACTGTCTCTTGGTGTATAATCAAATTGCTTTGATCCCAGAATTTCTTGTTACATGAATAATCTTTTTTACGACCCTCATGGACTTTTTTTCTGTGCCTGATAAAATTGCTACGGTCCCCAAATTTTTTTTCGCACTTGTCGCATCTGTAATCTTTGCGACCTTCGTGGACTGTCCTTTGATGGAAGAGTAAACTCGAATTTTGAGTAAATTTCTTCTGGCATTGTTCGCAAGCGTCATCTTTACGACCTTCGTGTACTGTTTTTTGGTGTTTAAGCAAATGCGATTTTTTTCCAAATTTCTGCTCACACTCTCCGCAAGCGTA
Source organism: Trichogramma evanescens (assembly GCA_902732785.1). Taxonomy (NCBI): domain Eukaryota; kingdom Metazoa; phylum Arthropoda; class Insecta; order Hymenoptera; family Trichogrammatidae; genus Trichogramma; species Trichogramma evanescens. Next base: position 20,858 of record CACVKI010139910.1, on the reverse strand, counting down.
ATCTTTCCGAACTTCGTGGACTATTTTTTGATGTCTGTGCAATTGTATTTTTCGTCCAAAAGTATTCTCGCATTCATCGCATGCAAAATCTTTGCGACCTTCGTGGACAATAATTTTATGTCTTTTCAAATTGCTTTTAACCCCAAATTTCTTCTCGCACTTGTCACATTCGAAATCTTTGCGACCTTCGTGGACTATTTTTTGATGTCTGTGCAAATGTGTTTTTCGTCCAAATTTCTTCTCGCATTCATCGCATGCGAAATCTTTGCGGTTATTGTGAACCGTGTTTCGGTGCTTTATCATGTTTTCTTTTTTTGCAAATGACTTCTCACAAATATCACAAACTATCTCGTATTTATTTTTACTAATATCCATTGTGGTGTCTAAATAACCCACTTGATACCTGTATTAAATGCTACGGAAAATTAAGAAGTAAAATTTATCATTAGGTATTATACTTGTATCGTTATAAAAACAAAACTCATACAACAATTTGTTTGGCAAGAAGAGCTGTCATGACTGTTTATGACTACATTGTTTACAATCAAGTTTAAAATTTATCTGTTTATATATTGTCAGCGTATCTTTGAACTATGTCAACATTTTGACTTGGTAATTATTCGAGGAAATTTTTAGCCTCATAAAAGCCAAGTACTTGAAAAAAGTTTCCACTATTATAGAAGTTAATTCTCATATTTATAATTATATAATCATATAAACATATGGGTCAAATTCGGAATTTTTCAAACTAATCTGTGAGATCAGTTCTCATTCTCTTTTTACCTAGGGTTAGTTTCTTTTGTAACATATCCAAATTGGACAAAATCATGATACGGTTGCTTTAAACAATGTTCCTGTTAGGAAAGCCTTACTGGGTTTTTTGTTAATTCAACCGATCGTAAAAGCAATTGTATGACGAGTTATGGTTTCTCATTATTTTACTATGTTCATACGAAAAAATAGGTTGATTATTTTTTTATAATGGATCTCAATAAATAGTCCACGAATTTTAATCAAAAGAAAATTCGTTCTCTCGCAATTCATATTTCGTTTTTTTATAGAAATAATGAAGTAAAAAAAATAAAACATCCTTATCCGGCGGGATTTTTTTTTCTATCTCTATACATCCTTCTGTGAGAAGGCCTGCAGGAGGCTACAGCCCGTGAGCAGGAGAGATTATTAACACCCTCCTCCCTACTGTCTCGCATTTGCCCAGGCACGAAGACCTGTGGGGCAAGAGAAACCTGGGGGTATATGTAATGCATATGCACTACACCCTTTTATTTATTTTATTTTATTCTTTATTTATACTCAAATAACTCTATTATATAATCATCTAACATCTACACATGAAATTTTATCGTCGCTGGTGTCTCATTACGTAAATACCATATGTGCGTACGCGTGTGTGTGTGCACTTTACTAAACATAGTGCGAACACAAACGGAAGAGTCAATAACACACTTTTAACGAAAATCGATTAGTTGTATCCTTTCTCTATGCCATTTTTTTTCATTCTTTTGTGAATCAGTGCATGCATCGGTTGCAAGAGGATGAGGTTTATTTGGATTTATTGCCTGTGTTCGCTTATGATCGTTTTCGTAAATTCGCATCTTCGACATTTTCTATCGATAGAACCGCTGATAAGTCAGATTAGAGTCCGACAAGTTGTATTTTTGAACCGAGATGACCACCAGAAGCAGCCGATGAGCAGCGAATCATCGTACAAGATGGAAAATTGGATATACTCGCGTTTCGCGAGTCGGCTGCCCAGTACCTGGATAGATATCGATATGGATAATGTGCCGGAATCATTGCAAAAATCGAATAGCCTCTTTCTCTACGTTGGAGTAGAACAGAATGTTGACAAAAATTTCGTAAAAAATCTCAAGGGCTTGACGTCGAATTTCCCAGCACCGATTCGAGTTTTGTTGATAATCATTAAACGTAATAACGATTCCTCTGCGAGGTACTTGGATTTATTGAAGCTATTTTGGCAAGAGAAGTTAATTGACGTGACAATTATCGGCATCTCATCGAGAGTCTCCAAGCATCATCACAAAATCGCGATGGTAAATCACGAGACAGATTATGCCACGATGATACACCACTACAATCCCTTCACAAGTGTTTATACGAATTGATCCTTCGACTCTTTGAGCAGATTGTTTCCTGATAAACTCGATGATCTTCACGGCTATAAACTGCGCGTGGGATTTTTCAACGATCCACCCCTCTCTTGGCTGAACCAGGAGTCACAAAAATCACTGGCTTCGTCAGTTTGTTGCTCGAGACGATCCAATCCAAGATGAACTTCAGCGTCGAGCCGAATTTCCTGACAGATTACCCGCTGGACGTCGACTCGTACACGCGATTGCTACTGCAGATTGTCTCGAAGCATCGACTGGATGTTTTTGCTACGGGTGCACATATACTTCGCTCGGAGCAATATCATCATCGTTATCCGGTACGTACGAAAATTAAATGTGTCTGGTGAAATTCGTACGAATCGATTTTCGTATTACATGGTATAAATAAAATTGTTATAGCTAGACAGATCGACTTTTATAACATTCGAACGAATCTGTGGTTTGGTTCCGCTTTTGAAAAAAACAGTTCTTCAGTTGAGCAGCAGTATCCAATGGTCACTGCTTCTGATTCTCAGCCTCGTCGCCATAGTCTGGCTGTCGTCTTTACTGCTGCTTCGTCGCGACGGCAATAGCTCTTCGCTACTGTCTTATTGGCGACCTCTGGACGTAGGCCTGATGATGATGGGAGCGTCGATACCGGCCCGAGTTGTGACACTACGCGAGCGGATCCTCTTCGGCTGCGTCCTGGTTGTTGGCTTGTTTTACTCGTCGACGATTCTCGCCCACTTGACCAGTATGAATCTCGACATGGATGCTTGAGACATACCACGATCTTGACGAGTCAGGCCTCAAACCATTTGTACATCCCTACGCGTTCAACATGACTTTCGGATACAGCGACGACCCTTCGCTACGCAGGTGTTTATTAAACTTGGGCGAGGCTCGGAATTTTTTTATCAACTATGCGTCGAAGGCCCTCTGATGATTTAAAAAAATTCAGAGTCTCATCTACGTGCAATTTTCTCGCATACATGTACGATGAATTATGTGGTACGCACTAAAGCACCAGCTTTACTCGCAGTCTGGGCGAAAAGGCATTCCTGTCCACGGAGAGAGACACGTGCCTCGAGTGGCTGCTCGTCCACGCCAATGTCAGCTGCATCCTCCTACAGAGCGTCAATTCGTACCTGCTGGCGCTCCACGGCGGTCGCGTGAAGCAGGCCGAGCCCTGCTACTGGTCGGCCTATCGGGCCCTCGTCGCGAGCCCCGGCTCGCCCTACACGCCGAGTTTCAATCGAATAATCCGCGCCACCCAGGAGTCGGGTATCGTCCAGAAGTATTGGCGGCTGCTCTACGAGGAATCCGTCGTTTTGCACAACAAAAGGATTAGCGTCCAGGCGTCGTCGGGCATCGTCGAGACGAGTGTAGTACCGCAGAGGAACAAATCGTACAAGACCGTCTTTTTTCTGCTTTTCACCTGTTACGTACTGTCGTTGGGTGTTTTTTTGATGGAACTGATTGTCAAGCACTTTTGCGTAAAGTTGAAACGACGACGACGGCGGCGGCGGGGCTGCGGCAACGGCGACGAACAATGAAACAATTATAATCGACTCCCCTCTCTTTAGCTCGTAATTTTGTCATTAAAAATTTTTTTTCTTGTTTTATTTTTTCGCCATTTCACTATGAATAGATACTAGTACGGTACCACTACTACGAGTAAATCATGCTTGTTATATTTTTTTTGGTCGTCGTTTTTCACTTTTCGCATGTTTTCTCTGTTCTCATAGGAGGTCGAATAAAGATCTAATAATTTACTATTTTATATTTTTTTGACGATTTTTCTTTTTAAAGTTATGTTAGAAATATTATGAGCACATTTTAAATGATCTGACAATTTAATTATTTTATAAAAATGTTTAACAGTTTTCAACAACTTTAAATACGATGATACTATTTTTAGCATTTACCACTAGATGGCGAGTACCATTTATCTGAAAATCTGCAAGTGACAAAGTTAAAGTAGAGTATAACTTGAAACCTCGATTTACAGTATACAGTAACGTACAGTATACAAGTATATAGTAATATTAATGATATTATTGTTAAAAATTATAGTAAACTTAACTTTACTTATGACTCTACTTGCTCGGTCGAATATAAACGAAAGAGCCAATAATGCGCTTTTAACGAAAATCGATTTAACCATCATTCTTTTTTCATCGCGGTGGTGCACTTTCTTTATGCCGTTTGTTCTCACTCGTTTGTAAGTCGGTTTATCGGTTGGTCCCTGTACAAAATGAAGTTGACTCTAATTTATTGTCAGTGTTGGCTCATGATTGTTTTCGTAAATTCGCATCTTCGGCATTTCCTATCAATAGAGCCGTTGATAAGTCAGATTAAAGCCCGACAAGTTGTATTTTTGAACCGAGATGACCACCAGAAGCAGCTGATGAGCAGCAAATCGTCGTACAAGATGGAAAATTGGATATACTCGCGTTTCGCGAGTTGGCTGCCCAGTACCTGGATAGATATGGACATGGATGATATGCCGGAATCATTGCAAAAATCGAATAGCCTCTTTCTCTACGTTGGAGTAGAACAGAATTTTGACAAAAATTTCGTAAAAAATCTCAAGGGCTTGACGCTGAATTTCCCCGTACCGATTCGAGTTTTGTTGATAATCATTAAACGTAATAACGATTCCTCTGCGAGGTACTTGGATTTATTGAAGCTATTTTGGCAAGAACAGTTAGTCGACGTGACGATCATCGGCATTTCGTCGAGAGTTACCCAGTATCGTCGCAAAATCGCGATAGTAAATCACGAGAAGGATTACGCCGCGACTATACACCACTACAATCCTTTCACAAATGTTTATACCAATCGAACCCTTGACTCTTCAAGCAGACTATTTCCCACGAAGCTCGACGATCTCAACGGCCACGGGCTACGTGTGGGATTTATCAAGCATCGGCCCTACACTTTGAGTAAACAAAAATCTAAAGAACATATGGGTATCTTCGATTCGGTGCTCGATCTGATCGAATCCAAGATGAATTTTAGCATCGAGTCGGATTTCATAATGAATTATCCGATGCTGCAGGTCGACTCATTTGAGAGACCGATAATTCAGATGGTTTCGAAGCGTCGCCTGGATGTCTTGGTTTTCGGATCTCATCTAATTCATACAGAGGATCCTCATTCGGTACAATGAGAAAATATATAGTAAAATTTAAAAAAATCAATAACTCAAATATTATTGTAAAAATAAAATGTTTACAGCTAGACAGAACAACTTTTATCACATCCGATCGAATCTGCGGTCTGGTCCCACTGATCATTAAACCGACGTTTCAACTAAGCAGAAGCATCCAATGGTCGCTGCTCTTGATTCTCTGCCTCGTATCCGTAGTCTGGCTATCGTCATTGCTGCTGCTTCGTCGTGACGGTGGTCACAATGCCTCGTCGTCGTTAAAGTCGTATTGGCGACCACTGGACATAGGCCTAATGATGATGGGAGCGTCGATACCAGCTCGAGCCGTGACACTTCGCGAGCGTCTCCTTTTCGGCTGCGTCCTGATGGTGGGCTTGTTATACTCGTCAACGATTGTAGCACAACTGACCAGCATGAATCTCGACCTAAAGGCCCACAAGAAATTCGAGACATACCGTGAACTCGAAGAATCGGGTCTCATACCGTTCATAAAACCACACGGGTTCAAGATGTCTTTCGGATACAGCGACGACCCCTCGCTACGCAGGTGTATATAATGTAATAAGTTATCAATCAATATCGAGCTTCCAAATCATCTGTTTTCTAAGTATTACATAATGCACAAGCAGATTGGGTGAAAAAGCATACAAAAGCACGGATTCTGACACATGCTTGAGATGGCTGCTCAACCACGCCAACGTCAGTTGTATTTTTGGTGAGAAATTTAATTTATACATGCTGGCACTCCACAGCGGTCGGATGAAACAAGCAAAACCCTGCTTCTGGTCGTCCTATCAGGCAATTGTCATGCGTCGGGGTTCACCCTACACGCCGAGTTTCAATCGAATAATCCGCGCGGCCCAGGAGTCGGGACTCGTTTCCAAATGGTGGCATAGGTTCTATGAGGATTTTGCCATTTCACAACAGATAAGAAACGTCAATGCGTCGTCGCAGCTCATCGAGGCGAATATTCGGAGGCACAGGCCGGAGAACGAGTCGTACTGGAGGGTCCTCTTTCTGCTGTTTGCGGGCTACCTGCTGTCATTGGCGGTTTTTTCCATAGAACTGATTTTTAAGCATTTCCACGCGAAGCTACAACGACGATGGCGGTGACTGCTGCGACAAATAATAATTTTAATGAAATAATTATACTTTCTTTCGCCCTCCCCCCTCTCTACTGTAGTAACGAATAATAAAAGATATTTTTTTAATTTGATAATTTAAATTATATTAAAATAGCGCGACTTCAGGCCAATTTTTTCCCCATGATGGCCAATTACACTTTTCAATGTGAAGAAAAAAAAATACTTGGTATTATATAAACGACGATATCTTCGAAGTCGTACACTTCGAAGAATTTACTGAATTAATAGCTACTGATGATTATTTGTTGTTATATAAAAAAATGAATTGTTACACTGCTAGTCCAATTGTTAAATTTTCTTTACACTGTGTTGTGAGCGTAGGAACAGGTTTTTAACGACGAGGACTGGGTAAAAACTCTCAGTCCGTTTGATATGAGTTGTGTTGAGAAATCACTTTTTAAGAGCGTTTTTAACGCTTTTAGGTTTTCTTGATATGACTGGTGGGCGTTTGGTATGGTGATCGGCGGGAGTCGCTCTTTCACTATTTCACCCGTGAGAACCCGCACTTTCATACGCGTTCCAGGCTAAGAAAGCCAGATATCGTCGCTGACAAGCAAGGGGTAGTCAAAGTGGTGGACGCGCAAATAGTAAGCGCTGCAATGCCACTTGACGACTTTCATAGTCGGAAAGTCGCCAAATATGATACTCCCGAATTGAAACAGCTTATCGCCACTGAGATTGGCACTGAAGTTTCAAACGTCAGTGTTACGTCTATCACGATCTTGTGGAGGGGTATCTGGTCGAGCCGATCCGCCGCGGACTTGTGCGACCTTGGACTGAAGGGAATCTTTAATGGAATTACAACGCGTACTCTTCAAGGTTCGCACACGAATTGGTCCCGGTGAAATAAGATGACAAACATCGTTCATCAAGGTCATAGAACTCGAGCAGGAATTTGTGTAGCAGAGTCGCTTACACTTACGACTAAACACAGGAGAACTTGGCTCCACAACAATGGCGTTAAATCGGCACCAAGCAATGAAGCCGTGGCAAATACACTAACATCGTATTAGTCTTTGGACAAGTGGAGTTTAGTGGGTATTACCTTGTCCCACACACCGAAGTAGAATGAGCACGGGCTTTGACAGTTCAGAAAATAGAAATAGTGAATCAAATGATTCACCGCTGCTGGGCCCTCAGGTCCTTCGTATAGGCCGCACCGCGTTAACAACTGTAAGCTGTGGAGACTCCTACTAGTACGCTGAAAAGTGCTTTCTCACTTGCGGAAGTGACTTTTTTCAGATGCGCCCCTGGCGGTCAATCTTGAAGCTCGAAGAGTGAAGTGAAAATGATGACGAAATATCAAGTCCAGGTTTGATAATTTGACTCTGTCCACTTTTGATTCTTCAAGAGGGACTACCATTTGATCTTTTGGAGGAGGCGTATGCAATTGCATTTAATTTTTTAATTTTATGCGAAGAATATTATTTTTGAAAGCATCATGTAGATTTGAATAAGAGTCGTAAAATGTTCCCGCAATCATCATTCGAATAACTTCAATACTGATATGGATTAACGTAGTAAAATTGTTTTTCATAATCTGCAAGTATTTTGTTTCTAAATACTCTAGTTTTAAAGAATAGCAGAAAAAGAAGAATGTAAAAAAAATTTACGGAGAAAAAGTAAAATCGATCAATTTAAAATCCTTGGCCTATGATTTAGGCCATATGCACCCTACATTTTCATAAAAGATATCGATTATGAAGGTCCTTAATGATTTATTTTCTTAATTTGCAGTTCCATCAAAAAACTATTTATGTCATCATGGTGTTAAATATAAACTATTTTACCCTTTTATATGTATAAGTCTGTATCTATGTATGTATGTATTATTATTGTTATTGTGTCACACGATGTGTATTTAAACGTAACTGTAAGCAGGGGAGCTGTCTGTGTGTATCGATCAGCGGTGTCTCGCGGACACCGAGAGCGTATTACAGCGACAACAGCGATTTCTAATTATTTTTAAATCTCTTTTATAATCAAGCCTCGTGTAAGTTTCTAAGTATTTCACTCCTTAATCAAACCATTTAAAAATGGTTATCATAAGACATTGAGAAATAGTAGTTGTAGCAATTTTAGCTGACAAAGCAATTTTTTACACTTGACAGGATAGAGATTCATGACTCGGATTAGTTATTCCTTTGATTAATCGAAAGACTTTAATGGTGTGATTATAAATTTTCAAAGCAATTATTTATTTTTCTTTTAAAATTACATCCAGGCACAATAAATTAATAAATCAATCATTTAAAAACGTAACAATTAAAATTGCAATTTGTGCTATTCTCATCAGTTCTTCTGTTTTTTAGTTTCAATGTACAATATTCAAGCATTAGAACAAAAACAGCCAAAACATTCCCACAAGCGACGAGAAATGTTAACTGTAACGAAAGTCCGTTTCCTTTCGTTTCGTCTGATTCACTCTCATCCCAAGTTGTATTGGCATGTCGTGCTTTAATATACTCATCGATTCCATATTCATGCAGATTTCTTAAAATTTTATGAAATTTTCTCGCATAAGGACTAGCTTTTTCGAATAAGTAAGACCTAGGAAGACAACTAATTTGCTGATCAGAAAACGTCACATAATGACTGGTATTAGTAAAATGCAACTGTGAAAATGATTTTAACGTTTCGTACGAAGAAATACAAATTCTCTTATTTCCCGATAGAAGCGATTTCACACATTCTTCAGAAAATTTACTGGATACAGATTTCTGCAATATTTTGCCAGCGTAGGGATCATCAGCTTCCATCATGATATTCACATAACCGGCATAAATGAATACCGTCAAACCAGATTCAAAAATTTCTCTGTAAGTATTGAACGTTGTAGGTGATTCGAGCAATTTATCTTTGACAAAACTTGAATAAAAATTACTGGGATATATGATGGATATTAAAAAAATACTCGTTAATATCATTACTTCCGGTGCTTGGCTTGGTCTCATGTGGACGGAAATCCCAAAAAGTGCCCCTAAGACTTTTACGAAACTCAATCCATTTTCAAAAAGTCTCAACAATCTTGAGATCCAAGTTACAAAGCTTATGAGTAAAATGACAGTAAATAAATAAATTATAATGTTGAAAGGTATGAGAACTTGGACGATGGTTTGGAAGGGTACTAATGCATTGATGCTGAAGCAATCTTTTTCTGTAAAAATATGAGTTATGTCAGGAAAAATTTCTGAATAGCCCTGTGGGACCCCTATATTGCTGAGTTCATTGCTCTGTAACTTTTTTACCAAACGTTTGAAAGCAGTATCGTAATCTCCAGGAATATCGACTTCTATAATTGAGTCTACAGAGAAGTTCATGTAGCCCATAATAATTTTCGTTTCGTTGTATAATGGACTTATCAAATCAACTGCTTGACCGTTGCCATCTCTTATTATAGTCACTAATTTATCCTGCGGGGTTACTCCGACGGATATTTTATACCCGTGTGCATTGATTAATTTGTCTGAAAATAATTTTGAACCTGAAACGTCGAGACTGGCGTTGCTGTGAGTGCCAATGAAAGGATTGTATTCGCGCACGACGCAACGATGATTGCGATCCTCCACGAGAGACACGTCCAGAAACTTTTTGCTCCATCCGTATTCCAACATACTTTCTATAAAACCGTCGGAATCGTAATATTTACCAATCAGAATTACTAGTGTTCGAGGTCGAGGTTTGTTCGGGTAAAGTTTCTCGTAGACGTCGATATAATTTTTGTAATCACCGTAGTCGTTTTCCTTCTCGATCGGTAAGACATTGATCGACGATTGGTTATCCAGATAAAAGTGGCTCAACAATGAAACATTCGATAAGGTGGATGAAATGTTTACTTTTGAGATCAAACTGCTCAGAACATCTACTTCAGAGTGACGATTGTTGAATATGAATGTAACTTGTGGAGGAGAAACCGTTGCTATACGTTCAGCGATTTGTTGGATACAGGTCCTATTCAAGGCTCTTACTGTAATCAAATCTTGGTTGTAAAATACAATGAGATATCTTAGCAAAATTTCCATCTTGATACGCTCGTTACGATGAAACATTTTTGAACGGTTTTGTTTAGTTTGTTTTTATCTTAAAAATTAGTAAAAGTTCGCTGTGCTGACGATCGATAACTCAGCCTTGACATTTATATTGCATGTACATGCATAATTTCACGTTGATGCTTATCGAAGACAAGTTACGTACCAAACGACAAGTATGATGTTTATCCTTTTGTAACATAAACTGCTGCAATCAAGGACAATTAGAGAAAAAAGTTGACATTTTAGAGGATGTAAACTTTCATTTACAAGCATAATAGCTTGTAGTCTTAAAATAAGTGAATTATTATCGCAATTAATTTATAACATTTTAAATTAATAAAATTCAATATTGTAGCTAATTGGAATAACTGTCCGGCTAATAAGGCGTAATCAAGTATCGTTAATGCTCTGATGCCATTGCCTTTTATTAAGCGCAAGTATATATAAAAAAAAAACAATTTCAATTTCGCACTTTGATAAACCGTGTAGGTATATCAGGCAATATTTTGAGGGAATTGTAGCATCAAGGACTGTCAGCTCTTGTATCTTATCTGTATAGTCAAGTCAAGCACCTGGCCGAAGAGATCACACTCTCGATAACATGCATTATATCAAGTTTCGAGCTCGAGGCCAAAAAGAACGATTCGATCGATTCGTATGGTCAAATGTTATAAATTAAGTACAGTATAGTTGCTGCTTGTTGCTTATTGCGATAGCATCATAACGCGTTAAAATCTGAGATTACGAATGAAATTAATAATTCAATAAGTTCATAATTTAAAAATGTAACTAATACGTTTACATAGAACTACTTTTTTTGGCAATTGCCGAAGTTATTATATGTATTTTTCGCATTGATGCCTGTGCTTTTAAAACTTGCTTGTAATTTCTTTGCGTTGCGCACTTCGGCAAAACATCGATAGCTGATAACAATTATTTTTTATGAAGAGGGGTATGCTTGCTACAAAGTAATACGCTTATAGCTCAGTGATACTTTTCTTATCTCATCGCTGCAACGCAGTCAGTTGCTTAGATCGATCGAACATAACTGTCTTCGCGTCGAGACGATCCGGACGTATAAACGGCGTAAATATGGTTTCATTCGATTACTACGATCCCAGTACGATTTTCGAGGACAACGGGTCGGGTCGACCCATGACCGGAGGCGCGAACTTCGAATTGGCGGAATCGTTCGTTGACAGTCGTAGCCCGGAGTCGCGCTGGGATCGAAACGCCGGAGCCGTTGCGCTCTACGACGAAGACGGCAAAATTATATATCGCCAATCTGGAATATCGCACGGTAACAAGTACTTCAAGTATTACACCAAGTCCTCGGGGTACAAAGCTACTTCTTACGGGCACACGGAGAGAAAATTGATGAGAGATGCATTGGATTATTTATTGGCCGATCAATCCGAGCTCCCAGGACCCAGTTCCCTTTTCAAATCTTCGACGGGCCTCGAGCAGGAATACAAAATACTGAAATATTTGACCGAAAACACCGCTGAGTATAGGAGACACTTGGAAGAGAAAAAAATTATAGTTAAGATATGGTCCGAGCGGCCGGCTTGCACCAAAGAAACGAATGAAGATGTGGGGGGAGCAAATTGCACCGATTTCGTGAAAAATATCTGCCCGGAAGGAAGTCAATTTGGATACATAGTGAAGGATTATACGAGAAGCGATAACCAGAATGGAGCGCCAAAAGTACGGGCGGCATTTGGAGTATTGGAAAGTGCCTACAAGGAGTTCAAGCAGTTTAATTTTGACTTTTGAATACATTCAAGTTGAAGTGCAAAATATTTCTTATCTTTTTACTTTTTCATCATATATTACAATAAAATGTTAAAATTTAACTCTTATCTTTTATCCTTTAATCTCTCACAAATGTATGTTTCTTGTATGTATTCTTTTTTTTAAGATGTAAAACTTTTTTAATGAATTTCTGTAATAAAATTAAAATAAAGTTTTCCTTAAGAATTAAATCCTGTATTATTTTATGAATTGATAAACATGCAAATGAAATGTTAAAATCGAATTTTTTGTTTTCGTTGAATCGCGATCTTAGTAACTTTGCGCGAAGAATCACGGCAACAGTTACATTATGGTCGACTTTGTTCCAATAAATCTATATCGCAGCGCCACTGCACAGCTAAAGTCGCTCAGGGCTTCAAGGTCAGTCTCGTTCGCGTGCTGAGCTGAGCGTGTTCGTGCAATTTGATATTCGCGCGCGGTCGAACAACGGCGCGCTATTATACTCGCACACATTCCTCTGCGGAGTCCGGAGTGGGTAGTCAGTATATAGGTACGCGCGTAACGACGCCGCAGAGCAAACGACAAAAGAAGCTCGCATCGATTCGCACAGCATCGAGTGGTCATATTGCGAAAAAAAATTAACCTTTTACATTGTAAGCGATTGTAAGTGATCGTGTATCGTGTGTGAGTGCGCGGAACAATGTACAAACGCGTAGAAAAATTGAAGATCTTGGGTAAAAGTGTCGACTGGGAGGTTGCAGAAGAGCGACGCCAATTTCTTCATCGACTTAATCCTGTGATCTGCGATTGGAACGACGAACTTCCAAATCTCCGAGATATTTTTCAGCCCGATGATATTGAGTGTCTTCTCGTCGTTTCTATGGATTACAATGAGATGATATATCATCAAAGTAAAGTATTCATTGATTTTGTGGGCTGTGGCACGCACCGGCTACAAGAACGAGCCCACAGTCGATGAAGACGGCAAACCATCGTCGCGTCGCACCACCGCAGTGCACCATGTTACTAAACCATCTTTAGAAAATTGGCGATGTGATACCTTCAATGTTAAGCGTACGTTATCTGATCTTTTCAAAATATACAACAGATTCGACGTGAACTACACCGACGAGTTGGGCCTCAGTCACTTTCATGTGGCCTGTAAATTCGGTCTCGACGACGTCGTCCGAAAATTCCTCGAGCTCAGCCAGGTTGATCCCAATTCTCTCGTGCCAGAAACTGGTCATTCGCCGCTACGCTTGGCTATCGCTGATTTTGGCTATCGCAACAAGGAAGTCGGCAAATTATTACTGAAACACGGTGCCAATCCAAATTCCGCTGACGCGGGGGGGTCAACTGTTCTGCACTTGCTTTTCGCGGAATGGGACGAAGACTGGTCGAAGATGTTATTTGAGATCAGCATCGACAAATATCGGCCAGTGCGGGTCAATGCCCAAGACAAGTATGGTGATACACCGTTGCACTGTGCTCTTAAGGGTTACAACCAGAATCTAACTGAATTACTTCTAAAAAATGGCGCAAATCCGAATTTGGTCAACGACAGGGGAGAGACTCCTTTGCTCATGATTTGCAAGACAGAACGACTTTATAATTATGACAGTCACAGACGATTGATCGCATTGTTGCTGAGAAGTGGCGCAAATCCGAATTCAGCCGATACAGAAGGTTCGACACCTTTGCACATGATTTGCCAGAAACAAATACATCACCATAACCATAACAGTTTGACAAAGTTATTTTTCAAGATCACGGACGAGATGCAGCAAGCAGTGCAGGCCAATGCGCAGGACAAGTTGGGCCGGACACCGCTGCAATTAGCTGTGGCGAATCTTATACCACATGCGGTTGATGTACTCTCGGATCATGGCGCCGATGTGTCCAACTTCGTTTTTCCCACTGAGAGTCTCTTCGATAATTGCAATAAATGGTACTACCCCGAAAACATAATGTGTAAATTTTATCTAGCGTCTGGTGTTCTGACCATCGTCGAAATTCTTGAGAAAAGGGGATTATACGAGCTGGTACGAAGCGACGCATTCACGATCATGAAGGTACTTGCAAAACATGAATTGATCGAGAACTCAATTGATCTTAACAATCGTTGTTACGACGAAGACATTTTATTGACCGGAGCGAAACAGATGATGATTAGACCGAGTCTGTCGCTGTACGACCTAGGACAGTTACCACTGAAACAGGCGGCGAAACTGCTCACATATTCGGACTTCTTGGAGTTCGATCTGCAAGGGATTCATACTGATAAGTTTGACGATGTACCATTTAAACGCTTATGCGTTGAGCATCTGTGCGAGATACTGTTAAGAGGATTTTTCCAGCGATGGGCGCTGGAATTTTTTTTTACGCTGACGCGCTATCAATTGCCAGTTCTTTGCTGCGAAATAATCATCGAGAAACTAACGAACAAAGATTTATATCACATTTGCTTGGCGGCCACAGATCAAAGCTCGTGATGACAATATACAGATATTTGCATTCTTTTCTTTTATGTATGGTATTCTTAAATTTTGCATAATTCCTGTGTATCATTCAAATAAATAAATTTAATTCATTGCATTAATATAGATTTTAATTTTTTCTATTTCAACTTTATTTCGATTTTATTTACAAAAGAATAATAAAGAAGTTTCGCATCTCGCAGCTGTTCTCACGCAGCTGCTCATTATAATTTTTTATCTTTCATTAATATTATTATTATAGCCTATCGAAAATATACGAATTACAAGCGATTTCTCGATTCGATGCTCGTGTCATGGATATCGATCTACATTATAACTTGTGCGCTGAGCTTTTTCGCGACTCTCACGCGACCCTCTTCTGCTGGACCAAATCGATGACGCAATTCTTCACTTCTCTGTCGGTCGAATCGATTTCCACTCTGAATTCTTCGTAAGCCTCCTGCTTTTGGCACTCGGTCAATTTGTTCAACAGAACGCGATACTCCCACTTGAGACCCGACAGATCGATCTGCCCTGGTGCCTTCAGCCAAGCCACGTCCGCGGAAAGTTGGGCCTGCGCAAAAAGTTTGAGACGATAAAGTTTTTTTTTCCAATAAAAAAAGTAGTAAACTCTGTTCTTACCTTGGTCAAGCACTTGGCCGCCGAGAACGACGTGAAGAGGGTGGCTTCGTCGATGCACTTATTGGCCGTCTTCGCGTGCTCGTCGATCACGACGATGGTCTCGTTGAGCGTCTTGAGGGACTCTTTGGCGGGCTTCAGGAATATGGACGTTTTGTCATCGATGCATTTCTTTAAGCGATTGCTGATTCGGGTGAATTTCACGTTTTGGCGGATGATCTTGTCGCGGCATTCTGAGATGTCTACATCGAGATACTGGTAGAAATAAAAAATTACGCGAGAATTAAGTGAAATTGTAATATTTTGCATCATATGATAAAAATTAATTACTATGTAGTATTAAAACTGTTAAATTTATCAGTGTACCTTTAGTCCGACGGCTAAATCTTGTAGCCCTTTCGTTTGGATATCCTGTAACTAAATTACGACGGAAAAAAATTATCATTCAAACTTTTAAAAAATATAGTACGATTGAAAAAAAACTGATGAAATGTTTACGTCTTCGATTTCTGCTTTGTGCTTGTGGTACAGTTTTGAGGCCTCCAACGTTGCGTTTTCCATTTGTTTCACAACTTGATCGACTTCTTTCTGAGTCTCGATCAGGGCCGGCTCCAAGGTAGACGTCAGATAGTCGATCAAGATTTTCAGCTGGTCCTTGACCATACTTCTTTCCCCGACATCGTCGTCGTCTTGGACTGCTCGAGCTTGCGCTCCCTATTGCAAAAAAAATAAACGGTTATATTTTCAATACTCGTAACGATGTGAGAGCTTGATACTTACGCAGACGAGAAAAAATACGGCGAAAGCAGTGGTGAACTTCATGATTTGAATTTTTTTAGTGGACTACACACTGTGACTAAACGCAGCTAAGCATCTGTCTTTTATAGTTCAATTACGCGTGAAGCGTTGACAATTAAAAATTCAGTGACGAGCGCTTTTTAAATTGATTAGATTATCAATCAATTGCTTAATAGCATTAGTCTGCACGTGATAATTGTCAACTTGAATATGGATTTATTCGATGGCTTTGATTTGCTGGTAGAATTCTTTTTTTTTCGATCGATCAAACCTATTATTTACAAAGAGTCATCAAAAATAATACCGTCTTATCGTTCAATCTGATTTCTTTTTTTTTCACACGAGGTCAATTTTTTCCTCCTTTCTATGCGTAAACCCGTCTATCGTTCACGCTATTTACTGCCGAATTATTAAAGTAGCGCTAAAATGGAAATAACTCCGATATCAAAATTATTGCTTCAAGGACTTGATAATGGCCGAGATAATTGCATACTTATACGTCACAATTACCAAAAATTGAATTTTTATGTACTGAAATAAGTAGATTAGAGATATGGCAAAATATTAACTCAGAAGTACTTGAATATAGAATATCATCATAAGATCGTGTTAAGTTCCAAATTTCAATCAAAATTTTAGACATTATTTAAGGATACTCGATCCTGATTACTTTTGGTGACATGTTAGTTAGTCATTATTTTTTAGGTAACGTGCAAACAATTTTAATGTTAGTTCCAGTGTTAGAATAAATAAGCTCAAATTAATTCACAAAAATTTAGTCTATATCGTTTCAAATAATAGATCATTCTGGAATAAATCAAACCGAAAAAATTAAGTTTGACAAAATTTATATTTTAATTATACTTGGAAAAGCTATTTTCTTACGAAATTCAGATAAATATTTAAAAAATGTTCATGTAAATTTCAAGCACATTTTACGATCTGCGTAGAATTGACTAAATCTATTCATAATGAATTCGTACATGAGTTTTATGAAAAACTTTCATTTCTTTACACTCACAAGCTCTGATTTTTCAGCTAACATTTTTGTTGAAAATCAAAAAATTGATTGACTGACTCGTACTTTCGACCGGGGATCAAGAAAAGTAGTATGCGGCACGCGGGGCAAAAGTTGAAGGGCGGAACTTATAATATAATATAAACAATATAAATAATAATGCATGTAGTTCTAACATCGATTTCACTTAAATTTCAGTAACAATTCTCATTTATTATGGATAATGTAGCAGTAACTCAAGCACAGAAAAATGATTTTAAATATTTACACTATAACTCCAGTTTAATATTTTTTAAGTTACGTTAGTTTATGTTAAATTTGCGTAGTAGATCATTGACAGAAAAAAAAAATTGACCATGACCGTGGCTTTTGATAAATTTCATTTGAAATTCAAATTTAAAATTGTTTTTTTTAAGTAAACTAGAGTTTACGGCGTGCTACGCGCGCATTATACTACGTCTATGTCAAGTTGCGCATGCAGACGGCGGTCGGCTGACTGCGGTGTCGTTTCGCGTAGCGTAGCGTATAGCCGCTGGCGTAAGCCAATCAGAAGCCGTTTTATCTTGGCTGCACTTTTAGGTCCATCTCTTTTTTATAAGTTAGATTTCATATTTATGTATTATTAAAATCGTTAGAAAATCGTCAAACATCATGAACGTTGAAAAGGAAGCCCAGAAATGCATGGAAGTTACAGGAGCTTCGCGATTTCCTTTGTTTGTATTTACTGCAAAATGCACCTATTTGTGGCCAGCCCAAAATTCACACACACAATCTATAGGCAGATTTATGGTTATTGTATACTTATTAACGCTGGTGATATGTTCGGTAAGTATTTTTAATAAAAAGACTCGATGAATAATTAGATAATATCAACGCATGGTAGAAGATTATTATATCAACAAATAAAACTACATTATATACTTGTATGTATTTTTTAATTTTAAACTATATATTAAGGTCGTGAAATTATTTGAGAAATGTAAAAATGCCACTATTAACACTGATATTATTGAATGTATCACGCAAATTTTATTTTTTGCGTCTGGATTATATTCTTACACTTGTGTGATCTCAACACAAAGAAATGTAAGTTAGTTTTTGTGCCAAAATAATATTTAATTCACTAGTTCCATGTAGATGTTCTTCACAAATATTTTTTAGCTAACTTTATCCATGTCAATCATTTTTAAACTTTTTGAGAGCAATGATTCACAAGGACAACGAATACTAAATGAAACAATTAAAAAATATCTTTGGTTTTGTACTATCCAAGCGGGTAAATTGCTATATTATTCCGCGGAAAACAATTATAATAGTAAGGTCGATAGATTTAGTTGGTTATCTTTCCAGTTGGCTTCCTCATAATATGTGCAAGCTACATAATATTGCCAGCAGTCACCCCCATGATTTTGCCATGGTTATTTCAAAATAATCATACATACGAAAAAGATTTACCATTGAAGATCGAATTATTTCTTAACGAAAAGGATTATTATTATTGCATTCTTATCATTGAGTTTTTCATGGCTATTTACCACGGCATACTTGTAGGGATACTTACTTATTATCAATATTTGTACGCAGGAATTATAGTTGGGCAGCTTCATAGTTTTAGGTAAGTGAATTTTAACGCTTTCAAATTATCTTTTTATAGTAAACCTTGCATTGAAAAATGTTTTTTTATAAAATTTAGATATTACTTGATTGAAATAGACAGTAAATACGACCGCGAAATTTTTGAACCTTACGAAAATAAGAACAACCTGATTTGCGAAAAACTCAAGGCGATAATTATTCAACATCAAATGTGCTTAAAGTGAGTTATTCCTTACACGAGAAAAATTTTTCACAAAGATTTGTAATATTATTTGCAAAAAAAAGTTCACTAAATTAAATAATAATTCAAATTTGAAAATTACTTAGCAAAAGATAAATTCATAAAGACAAATTTACATGAAAAGAGATATAAACAATAGTTTTTGTATCGAACCTAGTCTACGTTAATATATTGTTAGATTTTTACGTAGACTTCTATATGAACATTTAGCTGTTTTTACGTTTAATTTTTGCGGCAAAAATCAATCGGAAAATCTACAAATAAATCAACTTTGAACTTAGAAAAAATTAAATTGGCAATTCATGTGGAGTTTCTATAAACTTGCATGATTCCCACCTATTATCATCAGGATTTTTATGTGTATTTTCATATAAAAATCCACATGTTTATATTAAACGGAGATTCATTCGCGCATTTCAGGATCTTTTACTTTTTTCGTTCGAGCATGAGTCCTATAGGATTTGGATTAATGGTACTTTGTGGACTCCTTCTTGTTTTAACTGGAACCTGGGTAAGTATTCAAAAATCGCGAAGATTATCTCAACAACCTCATTTCGACATGAATTCAGATGGTAATTTCACTGGCAAATTCGGACTTAACAGAAGCTGCAAAAATGTTTTATGCATTTCAAGGTACTTTGATTATTGTTGTTGCCATTTGCATTCCAAGTCAATCGATGAATGATGCCAGCTATGACTTCTTTTCTCAAATGTAGAGATTAACCCTTCAATTAAAAACAATGTACGTATAGTTAGCTAAAAATAATTTGTTTAATTTTCACGCAGCTACTGCGTAAATTGGTATAAATATCCGATAAAAGCTCCGCTGATGTTAATGTTCATTATGGCCAAGTCAATTGAGCCCCTCGTATTAGCAGCTGGGCCGACGATCGAATTGAATTTTGACACTTGTAGTACTGTAAGCTGATTATTTTTTGTTTCATTGAAAATCGTATTTAGATTAATGTATTTTATAGGTAATAAAAAGAACGATTTCGTACGTGGCAACTTTCAGATCAATATATACTTCTTTGTAAATATGTGCAAGATAAAATTTGAATTCAACGAATCTTAAACAGGATGTTGACTTTTTCCATTATTACTCTATCATATAAATTGATTTTGAAGAATAAAATGATATTTAATATTATTGTTAGCCAAATTTAAGGCAGGTAAAATAAATTTTCTTGATCCCCTGGTCGAAAGTACGCTGTTTCGCCATCGATTTCGATGGCAAAAGTTGTACTTTTAGCCACTGTTATTTCGCTTTTTTTTCACTGCGCGCAGTTTAGTCACCTAGCAACCGTATATTGTTATTAGAGGTTTTAGTTCGAATAATCAATCTCGTTTATATGAGCAAACGTGTTATTGAAAATGCATTTTCAACGACTGAAGACTCCGACGATGAAAATGAAATTTGTCGGAAATTCGAACACGAAAAAAAAAAGCTCAGTAAACGGTACAAAAACGTTAGTTATAACAACAAAATTCGTTTTTGTTACCACAACCGAAATATTTTAGTTACAACAACTATTTTCCCCGTTTGCTACAACAAAATGGACTTTTGTTGTCCTAACCGAGAAAATAGTTGTCGTAACTAAAACATTTCGGTTGTGGTAACAAAAACGAATTTTGTCGTTGCAACTAACATATTGAGTTCCCAATGTTTACTGCAGACTGAAAAAAATTGTATACCTAAATCCAGCCAAAGTGGACAGTTGATCAGCATAAAATATTTTGCTGTGGCAGCCAAAATGTTGTCAAAACATTGAAGAGCACTGTCAACATTTTAAATCGAGTTCTAAATGCGAAATTTAGACTCGTTCGGATGCCGCATTGTAACTGATTATAACA
>CACVKI010139909.1:5179-18601 GCA_902732785.1 Trichogramma evanescens | reverse complement strand
ATAAATCTTAATAATAAAAGTTGTTGAATCAATTTAAATTCACATTATCATAAACCTAAATATTGTAGGAATTTTACTTAAAGATATTATCGATGCGATTATTAAAATATAACTAAATTTGTTATAAAATTTCAATTATTAATAAACTTATTGTTTACTTAATTAGAGTCAATACAGTCACTTCAGATCTGACATTAGATCTGATGTCAGATCTGATATAAGTTCTGATGTCGATTATCGAATACAAGATCTGGTATCAGATCTGATGTCAGATCTGGCGTACATTTGTCAGATCTTATACCAGATCTGATGCCAGATCTGGAGTCAGATCTTACATACTATTTTCACCTGGGTATGAGATGATGAAGGACTGAAAAAGAGTTTAAAAAACTTCCACAATTTTGTTTTCTTAATCAAATTTTCATTTTTGGTGCGTTACCCTCTATCACATATTAATGAAGAAGTGTGTAAAATTGGGTAAAGATCGGCTGAGAAGAACCGGAGATTAACATAACGGAAATAACTGTCCACCATGCAAAAAAAACATTGTCTCGAGGCTAAACGCGTTTAAAATTCAAATGCCATTGAATTGGATACGCTTGTACATACTCAAGCCTAATTTTGACTGACTTGAAGTCCGAATTTCTGTACCAAATTTTAGGAGATGGTTCTCCGAAATAATCCGGATCTGAATAATCCGAAAATGTAATAATTAAAAAAAATATTTCAAAAAGTTCAGTCGGTAATAGTATCTTAAGGGGTTGCGTAGCTTAGTGCAACGAAAATTTGTTTTTCATTTTATTTCAAAAATCAAAAGATTAATCAATTTGAAATTTTTATACAATGAAGTTAACTCGTTAAAGAAGCTATGAAAAAATTTCAAATAAAAATATTGAAAATTGTTGATTTTTCGTCAGTTTTACTCGGTCATCCTGCTTTTCTGTGGTAGGCAGGCTATTCTTGACAGGATCATTAGAAACAAAAAATTCGATATATTTCTCAAAGCTTATACTCTTGGCTAGTGATTACCCAAAGGAAAAGAAAAAAAAACATTTGATGATTTGGCTCGAGGTTGAATGAGTGTGTTCGTATTGGGCAAAAATTGAACAAAAAAATCATTCAAACTCGGGCCAAATCATATAATTTCATTGTGTAAAAATTTCAAGTTGATTGGGTCTTTAGTTTTTGAAATATTCTCTACTTATAAAAAAGAGAACGGCCGAAAAGTGAAGCTGCGTAAAACGACCTCTGATTGGCTGACACTGACGACGACGCCCGACGCGAGCCGACTCGATACGAGCGCCTGCGCTTCTAACTGTCAACAGACAGTTAGTACTTAAGTAACCTCAACTCAAAACACGAATGAAAAAATTGACGCGCGCGAAGCGCGTTTGAAACGTACTATTTCTGAACTATTTCTGAATCTTAAACTAACCTCAAAACACGAATGAATAAATTAACGCGCGCGAAGCGCGTTTGAAACTTACTATTTGTGAATCTTCAAGTAACCTCAAAACACAAATAAAAAATTGACACGCGCGGAGCGCGTTTTAAACGTCTAGTAATTTAAATAAAATTGCTTTCGTCACACAAAGTTATGTAACCCCTTAATACTAAGAGTAGCAAGTTCTTTAATAATTTTTATATAATTACTTTTTCGATATACATATTTTGGAATTTTTTTAGGATACTTCAGAGATCAATAATATTTTATTATTAAAATAATATTTTGGACAGAAGAAAATCAATCAGACAGTTCTAAAATTCAAGTCAAAATGATAGACGAATATGAATCATTAGATGCTGAAATTGATGAATCACCATTGCAACCATCGATGGGACGCAATAAAGAATGTAAGTAATATTTCTTACAAATAAATTATTTTGATGAGCTATTTTACGTTATATTCATTAGTGCGAAGACTATTTTTAAGTGAAATCGCTCAATTTTCTACTCATAAAATAATATTGAAATGCACGTAGAAAAAAATAGAAGACAAAAATCAATGTATATTTTTCTTAGTCATCTTATGCTGCAGTTAGTTTTTTAAATATTTTAGTTTCATTCAGAAAGAATTTGAAGTAACACTTTCAATTGTTCTGCTGTGACAAATAGCAATGTTTTTAGTATAATTTTCCTACTCTATTCTAACTCCGGCCTTAGCACACAATCATCCATGATGCTCTGCAAGATCGGTCCTTCGTTTCTAAGTCGTAAAAAAATTTAAGATATCCTCGTTAAACGACCTTATAATCCAGTTTGGGAGAAGTCCAATTCCACGCCATAAACGTCGTGTTCATTTAGAATCGTTAATAATATTTTTTCGTATCCCATTGTAGCCGCATCGTAATTCGCATCTCACGTTCTACACTTGTGCACTACTCTGCAGTAGCAGAAAAGTGCGATTTATGACTCAGGAAGAAGGACATAAATGTGACATTATGCCGCCCCCCCCCCCCCCGTGCTATAATACATATTCACAACCGTTGCATAATTAGTACTTTACAATTCATAGGCACGAGGGTCCTAATAGCTGGGCCGAAGTGTCCCCATGACGCGAGTATCGTACACAATTTTATAGCACTGCATGTCTTAAGTTCACATTTATGGCACGCTTTTCGATTGTATAAATCGGGCCATAGGGGACACTTTTCGGCCCAGCTATTAGAACCCTAGCTGCGCTCGGGCCCTAAACTACGCCGTGCCAAAAAGTGTTACTTATGGCCCTTGTATCGAAAAACAGTATATTGTACACGTGTCATAAGTAGCACATTATGAGCACGGCAAAGTAAGCGCCTGAGCGCAGCTTATGTCACTGTTTCATATTGTTCTATTAAAATTGATCTAAGAAAGTACGTAAATCTTTTCAAATCGGTTCGATATAAACTTTACCTCGAACGAACTATTTTTGTTAAAAATATTGGTTTTTTGGTTTTAGATATTCTGAAAAGTGAGGGTCTGAATATAATCCAAAGTCAATTACATTGTTGAAATGCAATTCAACACGACTCAAAAACCATCACTTTTTAAAAGAGAAAATAATAGTTTTAAAATCTCCCGTTTATTTCTCAAATATGTTTTCACATGCTATCGTAGCTGAAACGAACTCTTTTTTGACTCTGCGACCCAAAACGAATAGTTAGTTTCTACTGGGAGATTCGTGAAAAATAGTACGAACTTATGAAACAAAAATGAATGCCTCAGAGCACATGTAATTATCAATTTTCTAGTATTTTGCCTCCAAGGCACTGAATCTACTATCACTGAGCAGTGATATATTTTCTCCTGGAACAGGATTTGGAACATGTGTAAACATACAAAATATTTCTGGGGAAAAAAATATTCATCGCTGCTCGGTGATAACTATCTGCATGTACAATCAACCGTGCAGAAATCTGCCAACGCAAAACAGCTCAAAACTTTTTTAAGAGAAAGAGTAGAGGATAGTCATTTAACCTCTAGAGGGCCGGAAAGCCAATATATTGGCGCACCCCCTGATCGACCCTTTGCCTATGATCGATCAATGATTTAAGATACCTTTTATACCAGTTTTCTATTGATGATATGACCTCTGAAATCCCGGCACTCTAAAGGTTAAAAGTCACAATTTATGAAGTTATGATTATGTTTCCCGGTAAGATTATACTCCGGATAATCGTCATTATTACTTAATTTAAAAAAATACTATAAAAATGATAAAAAAATAATATTTTTCATTTGTGTTTTTTTTATGAAAAGTGCGACTTATGTATCGAAAAAGAGGACATAATAATGCACTAAGCACAGTGCTATGAAATTGAGTATGATTCTCGTGACAAAAAGTGTTACCTATGGTACCTGTATCGTTAATTACTATTATCCTCTTTATTGCATTGTAATTGCTAAAGCACAAAATTTCTTATCGGGTTTTAAACATGTAAGCTTTTCAAAGGTTACCATATTTTTACCTCACCCCATGTGGTAAACGTATGCTCTGCTGGTTTCTTACCAATCTAAATTAGATTTATCTTAGATTTGAGTAACTTTCAGTTTATGACAATATTTTAAATATAATTGTTTTGACTGTAACTCATACTTGATGAATATCTACAGAACTTAACTGTACTTTCTTGGTAAAAAAACGAACTATGTTCGTCTATTAAAATGATTAAATTTACTTGATTTCTTTGTACATTTTTTTAAATTTATCGATAGAAAGTTAATCTATTATTATTTTTCAGTAGATGATGGTTTTAAATTGATTCAAATAATGCACTATTGAAAATTAAGATTTAAAGATTTAAAGAAAGAGGTTTATAAAGATATCAGTTGTATAAAATCCTATAAAAGTTGCTGTTTTATTTTTAAAATATCATATAATTTTACCTATAATTCTTCAAAAAAAGTTGGAAAATTTGTTTTGATTCTTTAATACTTGAGTTATATAAACGATAGCAATATACATTGACTAAGTAAATATTAGTTTCAAAGATATGAGAATAAAATTGGTTCAAGTAATAGGGTATTCAAGCAGAAAAAAATTTAAACTTAACGTATTATTTCATGAACGTATAAGTTTAATTTGCTCTGGAGTAGGTACGATTACGATTGGCTATTGAAACTGTTAAGGACAGCGAAGTGAGAGGAAGAGGTGCTCGCCTGGCTATAGCGATGTCAGGCGCAAACCAAAAGCAACTCGCAAGAGTCAAGTGTGCAAAAGAACGAGACTTCGGACAAAAAAGACTGAGGTAGTCTTGTTTCAAAGGAGCCAGTAGTACCTTTCTCTCAAGTTGTTCAGTTCATAGTGAGCTTAGAGGTCGCGAGCTGGTATCGATTCGTAAAAAGTTCCTCGGATAATAATTTTTAATTGCGTTACAGCTTTTGACAACGCATGTGATGTGTATAAGATGTGTTTGAAAAATTGAAGAAGATAATAATTGATGAGTTTGCTTGTGACTGATGCGTGTGCATAGGAGGATATGTCACGAATAAAGTTTTTATGATAGTTTATATCATCAGTGCAGTAACTTTTAATATGAATAAAAAAAGCAAAATAGTAGGAGTACATGTTCTTGTGAAATTAGGTGTGAATAATGTTTATAAAAATGAGCCTTATAAAACGTAACAAATATTTTTTGAAAGATGAATTTCATTTTAAACTATTTAATACTTGATATAAACAGTTATTAAAATAAAAGTTGCCTTGAATGTCAGTGATAATTATAACACAACACTACGTTAGAATTACAAAAACTTTTTTTCAATAGCACAACATTTTTATAAATTTAGAAAAAGACAAGTAATACTAAAAGGTTGAAAATTCAAATTCTTTACTTGTACGAATTAGAATATAATATATACCAATCGATAAATCAAAAATTAGCTATGAAGCTCGAATATAAGTTATTTTCTGCGGCAAAGTGTTATTAATTGTTTAATTGTAAAGTAAAAAATAAACATGTTTACGAAGATGTATATTGCGCAGACAATGAATATAAAAACCGGAAGTACGTAATTTACTTCGAAAAAGCACAATTTCATGAATACATAAAAAAAATATTTCGATCAATTTTATTATAAAAAAAGTTTTAATTACGAAAATGATGTAAATTATTTAAAACGAAAATAATATAAATGTAAATATTTATATTTCCGGTAAAGCAATACTGCAATGGTTTTGGTAACTATTGTACAAAAGCAAGACGTTCAGAAAACGGAACTTTTATTGCGTTTCTTTTCTTTGACGCATTTATTAATTAGTTTTCTCGTTATTGAAATTTTTAATTTGACAACAATAACTTTAAAACCAAAAAAATATCAAAACTATTTCAACGTCATAAATTCAATCTTGGGAATTGTGATACAGTTGTTCTCTCCGAAGGAAAATGTTTTCGAATATGATTTTCGTTAAAAAAATATTGAATTAAAAAAAAATAAAACCAGATAAATATAAATCCATAGATAAAGTAAGAATAGTTCTAATAGATCACAGTATAAAATAAGAAACAATTAAAAATTGTTCACATGAAAGGATCACCGACATTTCTTAGTTTGTATCAAATTAAGGAATTATTGTAGCATCAAACAGTAAATGCGATTGAAAATTTTGAAAAAAGGTATCATGAGCATACTATATCCTATATAAAAACAATGAATAATGAACGAAAATTTTGAGAAAACCTTCTGAATTACATTTGCGCTATTTCAATTCAAGAAATGAGCGTATTTTCGATCGAATGTTTTGAAATAAAAGTGAATAATAATTTTTATTCGATTCATAATGTAAAATATATGACGTTGAGAAATCAAAATTTCAATGTACGCGATGAGTTAGACGTACGAACTTTGATTAGTATTTGGAATTTGTCACACTGCACTTCGTAACCAAGTAAGCTTACATTAGAGAGTGCATTAAACATAACAGTACGCAACCGGTCTTTTGGATGCAGTAAAGTCCCTCAGCAACACTCGTCCTTGTTCTACTGGTTTTTTTTAGTACAAATGTAAAGATGGTTACCCTAAATCCTGTACAGAAGTCAGAACGAGAACATTGTGTACGGCGAATGTGTACTATTTGCAGGCGGGTCAAACGTGATAAAGGTAACATCTTTTGCTTTTAAAGTTGATTATGATTTTTTATCAGATAATCTTGTGCTGCGATATCTTTGAGAAACCTTTCACTTATTACTCGATTTACAAATATATTCGAAACTTTCAAACTATAGGATCATTGTCCGAAAACGCATTAGCAATCTACATTTTATTTTTTTTCTTTTAGAATAAAATTTTTTTTCAACATACTTTAAATATAAATTATACATTTATAAATCAATATTAATAACATGATAAGAATTAAATCTTCAAATTTAAATTTGAATGATATTTTTGTAAGAAAAAATTATTATTCTTGAAGAAACTCAGTTGTTTAATTGGGTTTTAACTTTGAAAGTAAATAATAAATTAGGAGACTATTTTAATTTTATCACTGCATTTGAATTTAATTAATAATTAAACAAACGTATAGTCAATATTCAAAGAAAAAAGAAATATTTGAAGCTTGAAGTTATTTTGAAAAAATGAACATTATGTAGTTGGAAAAGCCATTCACGAATTATTGTAAAAGCAGTTGAATCAATTAACGGGTATCCTGATTGATAGATTAATAAGGTATATTATTGAAGCTGAAAACTATAATAAATTTTAAATAAAAAAATACTGAACCAATACTTTCATGCGAAAAATTGGTAGATTGAAAAATAAAGGTTACTCTATATAGGACATATATGAAATAAATACATAATTAAACTTCAGTAGGATTATATAGTTTATACATATTATCGAAAGAACATAAATGTATTAGGAGAGATAATAATAAAATGCTATGTAGAAATGTAAATATTAAAATTGATGAAATTTAATACATTTATACTCTTTCAGAAGTCAAAAAAAAGAATTAATATTAAAAAAATCATAAGCTCTTTTAATTTGATTTATCACTTTATTTCATTCTAATTTTTTTGCTTACACGTATAAAAAATTAAGTATATTAAATATTAAATATAATATAACAAAGTGAAGGAAATCGAATAATTTATATTTAATGTTAAAAATCGAAAATTGTCGATGACAAAATCGGAAGTTCAGAAACTTTATAAACTTCTTATTCATTTAATATTTCTAACACAAATAACGCTTATAAAACTCACATAGTGACTGGTGGTATGGCAAGGCTATCCGGTTTCAAGTGAAAGAAAAAGAAAGTAAAAACAGGAAAAGATGCGTGGGCTTACGACCAAGATGTTTATAAAGCCTTGCATTACGTATCGGAACACCCACACATGTGCCGTTCTCTGTCTTTCTCTGTTTTTCTCTCTCGACACATGAAAATGACGTGATATTGTCTGATTTGTTTGCATACATCGATTACGAGACGATCGAGCAATCAATAAACATAGTTTGATTATAATAAAAAAAGTGAAAATTAATATTCCATTTTTTGACTTTACTGTAAAATTCAATCCCAAAAAAACAAATTTGCAGCGAGTGAGTTTTCCGCTTCCGTTAAATTGGTTTAATAATTAAAAAATATTACGTTCCGACAATTACCAGTTCAAATAATTTTTCTCATTTTGGTGTTATAAAAGTCATTTATCGAATATTTTACCTCGTTGTAACATTAAATTGATGTATTTTTTTCTAGTCAGACAATTTTAATAAAACACTCTCCCAAAAGCATAAGCTTTTTTCTCCATTTCGAAATTTCTTTCGCTTGTCCCCTTTTTTTATTAATTAATTTCCTCAAGTCTTATTCAAGTTTTTCAATAAAAGTTAAACGTACTTCTTACACTAGCTTCGGAATATTTTTAATAATGAAAAAAACAATGATTTTCTTAAATTATTTCATTTCCTTTATTTTTTTTTAAATTAAAAACACGTGCGATCTTGAGATTACGATGAATTCATAAATTAAATATACTACAGAGTCCGTAAGCTTTCTCTTTTTCGTACTCTCACGGTAACATGTTTGTGTCTTAGTACCAGAAATGGTATAGCTTTTGCGATTCAAAGAAACTCTAATATTGCTTCATAAGCTAACCAGAATAAGTACGCCGATGCAGGTGTCCGTTTTTATCCACATTTTTCGCAAGAAAAGTTTTAATGTTTAAAATTAATTTTTAAATTTACATTTACATTTCAGTATCGATATAGCTGTGTTATTGATATAAACTTTTCTCGTGATTAATGTTTCAAGTACATATGATTTCATTACCTAATGTCTTTTACAATTTCTTAGTAAAAAAAACTAATAGAATTTGCTTTATTAATTTTATACATTTTATATTTTTCATATGTTTCAAGGTTCTGGAATTGAACTGTTATTGTTGAAGCCATTTTCTTTGCATTATGAATTACTTTATTCATTCAGTACAAATGTTTGCGATGGGCATTTGTATGTAGTTTAAGTAGTACAATTTAGTACAATGCGTAGTATATTTTTTTGCGTTCTTTGAAAATTCATTTTTCTAAAAAGATTGATTTGCCGTATGTTTCAAGCCTTGAAATGATTTCGCACATACATAATTTTACGTAAAATTTGATGCCTTTTCAGAATCTGGGCTCAAATTCAAAATTTGATGCTTGATCGTTAAAAAGTTATATTTGTTGAACAAAAAAAACGTAAAAATTTGTGCGAAAGATCGAATTTAAGAATTCTTCTCGAAATGTTGCGGTGAAAAACTCAAGTTATAAATATGATCAGAGGTGATCATAGGTGTAAAAGTAATTAATGGAATTTTTATAGATTTTTCCAACCACTTTTTCTAACAAAATGGTGGCTATAAAAAGAAATAGCACAATTTTTTATTCGAAAACAAGTATCAAGGTATTTTTAGGCATACTCTTTGAAACTTTTTGAAATTATGTAGTGCTACATCTTATAAGCATAAAGTTTCATTTTTCACAAATTCTGTTACCGTTCCACGCATCAATTAAAGCGAAGAACACAATTGTTCAATGAGATCATTTCTTCATTTTCTTTCTCTCTTTTTTTTTCTGGTCATATATTATTTGGAGAATCACGCGTTGATACGTTCATATATTGTAAGGACTTTTCACTACTGAGTCATCTCGCAAAAAACGGTAATCATAAAGGATTTTCCGTGTCGTATAACAAATATTGTAATTTTAATTATTCATTCATATTAACTATAAAAAAACTGAAAAACTTATACACAATTGTGTTTTTTAGTTTATAAATACCCAAAACTTTATTTTTATTTATATATAAAAAGTATTCATTTCTAAAAATTTACCCAAGAACAAATCATCCTATTCTTGATGAATATTATATTTGCATTATGATAATGTTTAAAACTAAAATTCTAATAGATTAATTGTTTACAGCATTGAAGGTTAAGCTGATGTTAAGAAGACCATATAACCAGCTAGTTGACCAAGGAATCATGCCGCGTAAGTTGATTCAATTATTTTTTTTAAATTATAATAAATAATAATATTATTACCGGTAGTGAACGAGGTACTTTTTGAATAATAAATCTGCTCGTTCACAGGACCTTGCTTAGTCTTTTTCTTTAAGAGAAGCTGTTTATGTAATACGAAATTATTTTCTTTTGAATTATAATGATTGTGATAATTTTTATAACCAACCAAACTGAAACATCGGACAATCATTCTTCAATGCTTCTGCAATTTCTTAATTAAAATTTTTCACAGAATGTCAAATTTGACATCGACTCGGGATTAGGGATCGAATTATTTGTTATTTATGTACACTGTATGTAAAACGATTCGTTTCCCGTCAGAAAGCGTAAATACAGCGAACGAGGGGCTCTGCCTATGCTGACCCGTGTACTATTGTTATTGTCGCCGCGTATGTTAGCACAGGCGGCCCTCACTACGATGTGTTTACGTTTTCTGACGCGAAACGAATCGTTTTACATACAGTGTACAAGTAAGAAGAATGATACTCTAATTTTTTAGCCCCATCTGTTGACGCAGCAAGTATTAAATTTAATTTGTGCATAAGAAAGTCATGTCAACTAGTTGCTATGATAACGTTTTATCTTATTGTAAATGGGAGCGCGTCAATTCGCCCCCGCGTCAGGTCGACCTATGATAGCTCGACGCGACATCTCGCACCTGACAGACAGATGTAGTAGAGTGGAATCCATAACTCTGACGTAAAGTTTGATTCCGTGGCTCTACAGATTTCCAAAATTATCACTTCAACCTAGGAGGTTGTTTGATTTCCGCCCCTCAATTGGGGCACCATTAGAATGATCATTGATATGAATGATCATTCTGATGACGACGTCTATTTATCTTCATGTACGGTACCAAAACTGTATGGAGCCAGCTCTGTATGCAGAATTCTAGACAGAAAAAATCGGTTCTTCCAATCACAAATCTTACACAGTCTTGATATGTCGCTATAGTTTATCAAATAAATAATGGTGTAAGACTTTGCAATATTCGACAAGTAGTTTACTCTAGACAATAGGCACTTCGTACACTAAGAATAAAAGTAGGTGGCGTTGACTGAAGCTCCCAAGTAAATTCTACTTAACTGGCGCGGTAGTAGCGATTCGAACCGATTCAACTCAATATTCAAGTCGATTCAACTCAATATTTCGGTAGTTTTTACGGGGCAGCTAAATCTACTCAATTAAATCTACTCAACTATTGAGTTAAATCGGCTTGAGTCGCTACTATTTGGGCACTTCAGTCAACCTCGCCGAATTTTATTCTCATTGAGTTTTAAGATCACTTTAAGCTTACATCGCATGCATGAACTTATCAATCGAGTCGAAGAATTAAATTTTCTACTATAATGTTAAATAACTTTTTTAAATGATCGATAACGCAGATTTTTAATATTTTAAACCAGAGTTTATAACTTCATGTTGTCTTACGTTGTTTTTGGATTGCTTAGCGTCACATTTGAAAGTTATTACGTGAAATATCATCAATTTCACATAACTCTTTGTAAGACCCCACGTTAAATTTACGAATGGTTTGTTTTAGAAAATTAGATCGTATCTTGAGTCTTTAATTTTAACAGATAATTTATTATATCTTATACTAAAATTGTGTATAGTTTAATATTAATGACACCGACACAATCAGTTTAGTATCGAGCAGCTTCGAGAATTTCGAAAATAAAATAAGAAAATAATGAGTGTTTTTCTTTAAAAAAATCGTTTACAGTACAAATTTATTAATATTTATTTTGGCGCAATGTAAATTACCAAGTACCTTATAATTCTAGCTTTCAAGTCACCGGTATCATTACACGAACAGACAAAACAACAAGAACGTCGAAAAACTGAAAACATGCTCAAGGTAAAAATTCAACAAAGGCCTGGTCGAGAAGAACTAGTTAGACAACATATTCTTGAAGATATAAAGCAGATAGATCCTAGTTTAGCTGAACGTCATCGAATGTTAAAAAAAGCTAAATTAGCTGATCAACTTAATGATCAACTTAGTCACCGTCCAGGACCACTTGAACTCATACAAAAAAATATTTTACACACTGAAGAGCCTATAGAAAGAGCAGTTAAAGGTTAGTAATAAATAAATTATATCTGCTTATTACGAAGTGATTACGATTTATAAACAAGTATATTAATTATTGAAATAGAGGGCCACATACCGTTCAAGGCCACAAGTGAAGGTCAATTGACAAAACCTCAACACCCAGACCACTATATAAGTTTTGAAGATGACTCATTAAGTTCCGAAGGTGGAGCACCTTCGCCATCATTAAACTCTATGGAAACAAATCAGCAAGTTTCCAATCTCACTGTGAATAATACTGAATCAGAAAAATTAAAAAAAAATGAAGCGCCTGATAATATAGTTACTATTGATGGGTCTAGTATCAATACGTCAAATGCGATTAACGACGACCTTTCATGTATAGCTCAAAATACTTCCAATTTTCGAGATAAAATTATAAGCTCATCCGATGTTTCAAAACAATCCGTCCCTACGTCTCAGGTAATAACTTTTTTCAACATTTTCAATAAATAAAATGCAAATTTAAGGCCCTATTGAAGCATTTTACAAAATGTACATTACAAAAGTAAAACTGAAATTTATTTAAATCACATAAACAACTAACTCTTTGCACCTTAATATAAAAAATGTCGTTTTTACTATCCCCTTTATCGCTTATGATAGATTATTTTTGTTAATATACTGGAAATTTCGATCGTTTTGTATAGGTTATCGATCATAGGATACAAGACTTTGGTAATTTATCAAGTGGTATGAACTCAGCTAATAATTTGGTTTCGTTCGCTACAGTTCAAAAACCAATATTGGTAACTTCCATTGTGCCAAATCTCCGACCAGTACCGAATATTTCTATGGTATCACCATCAACTGTGAACTCGAATTCACAATCTAGTCCTATTTTAGTAACTTCACAATCCAAATGTGATGCTCCTGGTAAAGAGAAGAATCGAAAAAAATCTAAAATCAAAAACCAACAGAAAGCAAGAACCATAAAATTCCACGAATATAAGGTAAGAAGTAATTGTTTTATTTAATCAAAACGTGGTTAACAAAGAGACATAAATTCTTTCATGTGAACACTTGTTATACTTTCATTCCAATGACCAAAAATGGAATTATAGTGCAGCAAGATTATTTAATTCTTGTTAACAGCTTATTTTTTAATAATAAAGAACTAGGATATCCTGTCAAAAGTCATTGCTTAATTTCGCTTAAATTAGCTGGTTTTTAGCTTGATATCCAGTCGTATCAGGATTTACAGCAATCATGGATGAATTTTTGTGATTTTTTACCTCGAATAAATCTCTAGGATACATGTTGATACACTGAGTGAAAAAGTCAATTCAACGATGATTTTAAGAAGTCGAAGTAATTTTGCTCGAATAAATTACCAAGGTGTC
>CACVKI010139904.1:0-13915 GCA_902732785.1 Trichogramma evanescens | reverse complement strand
TTTTTGATTGTTATAGTGCAAGCAGAGCAGCAATTTTTTAATATAAGACCAAAATAGTTGAGATTCACGGAATATAGAAAATTTGACTATTAACAGTCAAACCTTTCGTTAATCGCATTTTTTATGAGGAAGCATTTTGCCAATAAATTGGCAGCGGTTTTTCTCAATAAATCGTCTTGAAAAAGTGTTTTTCTAAACCAATGAAATCATTACCGTTATATACGACAGCGAATTACTGACGATCTAAAATTAAATACTCTTTATTGACGAGCGTAGGTGTTCAGTAACTTATCGATTTTAATTCTGCTCCTGTTATTCACTAATTTGTAGGTCTCGTAATTTAGATTCACCAATGATCCAGCCTTGATGACGCTCAATTCGGACGATCTCAAAATCATGAATAAAACCAACTTTCGCGTTCTGTTCGGCAGTTTGTATCAGCCACTGACGTAACTTGAAATAGAAAAGCTTTGATTACCAGTGAATGTGCGAAAAAAAGAAAACAAAAAAGATAAACTGCACAGTACGCCTTGTTGAAAATTTCATCACTTGAGTCTGTCACCACTTGTAGTCCAGGGAAATTAGATATAGTTCAGGACAGTTGTTGCGATAGATATTTTACAATTGTTTCGTAAGTAAAAGATGCTTAAAAATGATATGTACATAAAAGATATAGAAAATTTGTTGTATATTTTTATTTATCATCGAAAAACAGTCGAAAATATCATTTTTTAGGGAGTTTATTGATTTTCTACAGGAAGGACTAATTAATGCTTAAATATCAATTGATCTACACGTAGAGCTTGTCAAACCCTTCCAAATGAGTCCTACCTGAATTTTTTTGGTACATTTGTTCTTTAGAAAAACAATAAAAGCTGTTGAATTATCGCTTTTTTTCAACACTTTCTATAAGAGTCAAATTATAAAGCAAGGCTTATACTTTTCAACCTACGGACTAGATTAGTAAAAATTAACAGATAGTATATTAATGAAATTCCTCGAGAAAATCTATTTACTCGATGTTTTTTCTGTCAAATCGATTTTGCCTTTTGGAGGCTTGTTTGAAAGTTCTAATTTTTAGAGGACTAAAAAATTTTTCGAATAAATCATCGCCAAGATAAAATTTTAAGTTATTTTAAGTATTGTAAGAATAATGTATGAACAGATAAATCGGTACCTCAGTTGTAAACAATATGATCGCCTCTGGAACACTGATCGTGTTTATAGTAAAAACAAATTAATTTGAATGTTATCTTTCCCGATGAAATAAGCTATAACACCTAATGATACATTTTACTCATTACATTTCCTGAATAGAGGAATCCGTGATCGTTTATTCGAGGCACTAAAATGGGTAAAAGTGAAAAGAAACCCGAGGAAGATGTCTTGAAAAATAATTTAAATGAGCACGAAGTTGTGGTTTCAGACAACAAACAACACGTTAGTGATATTAGCCAGGAGACATTTACTCTAGAATCAAGTATGATAACACACCGAGACACAACTCACAATGAACAAAAAGATTACTCATGTGACAAGAAATTCGAGTTTCGAAGTCATTTGAGTAGACACCAAATATTAGAACACAAAGGCTTCAAAGATTTTGCATGTGACAGGTGTGAGAAAAAATTTGAGAAAAATTTAACTTTATTAACGCACCAAAAATTAGTACACAAGGATCGCAAAGATTTCACATGTAACAAGTGCGAAAAAAAATTTGAAAATAAATCAATTTTACTCAAGCACAAAAAAATATTCCATGAAGTTTTCAAAGATTATTTATGTGAAAAGTGCGCAAAGAGGTTTGGAAATAAACATAGTTTGCTCACACATATAAATACAGTACACGAGGGTCGCCAAAATTTGGCATGCGACAAGTACGATAAGGAATTCGAGAAACAATCAACTTTGTCATCTCACCGAAAACTAGTACCCAAAGATCGCAAAGATTTTATATGTAACAAGTGCGAGAGGAAACCTGAAAGTAAATCAACTTTACTCAAACATAAAAAAATATTCCACGAAGTTTTCAAAGATTACCTGTGTGAAAAATGCGCGACGAAATTTGTAAATAAACAGAGTTTACTCATGCATATAAAGACGTTCCATGAGCGTTGCAAAAATTTCGAATGTGACAAGTGCGAGAAGAAATTTGGACTAAAAGCGAGCTTAATCAGGCACCAAAAATTAGTACATGAAGGTCGCAAAGATTTTGCTTGCGATAAATGCGAGAAAAAATTTGCAACAAAACAGCATTTTCTTTACCACCAAAAAGCAGTTCATGAAGGTCGAAAAGATTTCACATGTGATAAGTGTGAGAAAAAATTTGGACTAAAATGGAATTTGCTTCTTCACCAAAAGACAGTGCACGAAGGTCGCAGTGATTATGCTTGTGATAATTGTGAGCAGAAATTTGAACAAAAATCGGGCTTGTTCCTACACGTAAAAACAGTACATGAAGGTCGGAAAGATTACGTATGCGACAAGTGCGAAAAAAAATTTGGACTAAAAACAGATTTGTTGAATCATCAAAAGACAGTCCACGAAGGTCGCAAAGATTACGCATGCGACAAGTGCGAGAAGAAATTTGGGGATAGAAGCAATTTCAATAGACATCAAAATATCGTCCACGAAGGTCGCAAAGATTACGTATGCGACAAGTGCGACAAGAAATTTGGACATAGAGGGGGTTTGCTTTTTCACCAAAAGACAGTCCACGAAGGTCGCAAAGATTATGCATGCCTCTATTGCGAGAAGAAATTTGGGGATAGAAGTAATTTGAAAAGACATCAAAGTACAGTCCACGAAGGTCGGAAAGATTTCGCATGTGTCAAGTGCGAGAAGAAATTTGGACAAAAATCGACTTTACTTATGCATCAAATGACAATACACGAAAGTCTGAAAGATTTTGTATGTGACAAGTATATGAAAAGAAATTTAAATGAAAATTAGATTTGCTCAGACACCAAAGGAAAATACACGAAGGTTTCACAGATTACGTAAGCGACAATTGCAAGAAGAAATGATTATATCGACAATTGTAAATATGTATACTCATGTATACGTTTTTCTAAAATTTTAATAAAAATTGTACTGAAATAATTATGTATTACCTCAACCTTGGTTATTAACTATCATTGCACCTTTCTACACTGACATTGTGATGTTTTTAGAATTTGCGTACTACTAATTCCTTTTGGATCCTTGGTTCCTGCAGCTATTCATTCAACTAACAACCCAACGTTTTTTCACGCAATCTTTATAATTGTGAATGGGGCGAGCTTGTAGTTGGCCACAGGATTTTTTATATACCTCTCGAAATTACATGCGACTTCGAATTGAATAAACACACATTAGTGTAGGATTTTGTTAAATTTGAAGACCGATTAATTATTTCTCCTAAGAGAAACGCGATTGGTAATAATAATCTATATTGTATGTATCTCTCATACCTCTCATATCTCTCATTGTTTTTGAATTGAGTGAACGTCAAATGAAAGTTTGCGTGGAGGCGTCACTGCATACGAAACATTCTACAATTTTTTTTTGTGTCACCCCAAGTTTTGTTGAAAAATTATAAATACATTCAAATTTTTAGCTAGATTGGTGAATCAATTGTACTGTCTGTTGTGCAGCGTATTTCACGAAACGGCCAGATTTTACTTCACTGTATCAACCCAAAGACATAAAGCTCACACGCGCAGTGTAGATTTTTTGCAAGGCATTATATAAAAGCAGGACGCGTGAAACGCCAATAATGGAAAACGCTGATCTCCGATGTGCAAAGTAGCGAGAAAACGAAAGAAGAACAAAAGTTGAGTAAATAAAGCCTCCGCTTAAAAACGATAGTAATAGTAGTAGTCGATCTTTACGTGCGTCACAGAGATATCCACGCATCGGTGTGGATGTGTCCACTCAGCTGCCAGCTTTAACGGTCCAACGCTCATAGTATCCTCATTAAAGCGTCA
This sequence comes from Trichogramma evanescens, assembly GCA_902732785.1. Lineage (NCBI taxonomy): Eukaryota > Metazoa > Arthropoda > Insecta > Hymenoptera > Trichogrammatidae > Trichogramma > Trichogramma evanescens. The sequence goes on along the minus strand of CACVKI010139904.1, from coordinate 9,947 downwards.
AACTGCAGACTCGCTTGTAGTATATATAAGCTACGCTTTATTATATTGGTATTTCTTTTACGCACTTCTCAAATTGCACCTATATAATTTTGCGTTTAGAAGCTCCGAGAGAAAACTCATATAACACGATAACCGATCTTTCAATTTCTTGCTCCTCGAGCATACTCAAAAACGATCAGCTAAAAATGATTTTTAAAACAATGTTTCCTAGGATAATTTACTTTGTCTGTACGTGTATAATGTGCGTAGCATATTATGTAGAAATTTTATTTTCTTGCTTTTTTTCATGTTTTACGGGGTTGAAGGTTTTTTGAAATATTTAAAATTAAAATTGCTGAGATTTGTAACATATTTTTATTGTAGATTTGTAACTTATTTAAATACAGAAATTATTGTCAAAGTTTTGGCAGCAATCTTTTTTTCTTTTGCTATGTTGAATTTTATGCCTCGCATTTTCAATTGAACCGCATTAAAATTGGAATATCGATAAGATGAGGAAGTTGTGAGATTTCCATATGATATTGGTTAGACATTTTCTGTATTCAAGAACTACTCGTGCCCAATTATCGTTGTGTTGTTAAAAAAAAAGAAAAAATCGAGAGCAGCAGAACGGTCGAGTTTACGCTACGCGACCTCATCGGTAGCTTAAATCGTCGCGACTCGTCACCGATTTATAACATCAACGATCATAAATAGCCATTCATTGTACAATATTGTACACAGTCGCGCACTCACGCACACATTAAAATCGGTCGGTGCACCAGCAGCCGACGCGTATAGGTAAGGGGCACACGTACACTATGCGGACACAGATCTATCTTTCGGTTTCTTGCGCGCATAAATTGCTTCATCCGAGCCGCGAGCGAGGCCGCGCGCTATTATTCTTCCTTTATCGTAACGGACGAAAGTCGCGCACGTGTGCGTCAGGTTGCACGATGCCCGCACCCGCGCGCGCACTAAAAAAAGAAAAGAAATGAAGTCGCTAATAGATCCGCGCGGTGTGATCCCGCGTGCCGCATATTTCGAATCAAAAGATTTGTGCGTCTGTGTGTGGCGCAGTGTGCGAAGTTGCACCGAGACGAACGTGGATGCGCCGAATGCTATACGTTGTACAGTATATAAAAGCAGTTCGCAAACAGCATAGAGAACGGTACTAAATAGCCAAGTCACCTACTTCCGACTAACGTCGCGCTGCCCTCTCGCAGTTCGCACGCAGTTGCAGACAGCACTGCACTATATACGCAGCTCGTCTTCTTCTTTCTCTTTCTTTGTCAATTGTGCAATTTTGCAATTGTTTCATGCTGCCTCGCAAACGGCCCTTGGCGGTCTGTGATAGTGAGCAACGTGACTCGAAAGTAATAAAGCTACAAAAATCTGTTTCAATCATTGTTTCTGATTTGATGCTCTATTGGCCTGTACTTTTTTGCGAGGACAATCATATGTGATTTTATATGAGCGCAACACTAAGCACAAAAATTACTTTGCAGTAAATGAATAGAATAACGGATTACTAAAATGGGTCAGGATTTCTGAAATCAAAATTAAATGAAACGAGAATTAAACACATACATACCTGATAAGTGTCGTTGAAATGGAAAATAGATAAAATTAGAAAAAAACATTTACGGAACTGTTCAGAATCACTGAAGAAAAAATAGGTATAAAACAAGGAACAAACACTCACTTACCTGATAAGTGACGCTAAAATAAAAAACAGATAAAATTAGAAACAAGCACTCACTGAATTTAACAGGATCGTTGATAAAAAAAGATTAAACAAGAAACAGAAGCTTACTTAGCTAGTCCGAATCGCTAAAAAAAATAGATAAAAAAAGAAATAAAATTGGGCTTTCCAATGGTAAACCCTTATACGCGGTAGGAGTTACCAAATTCTTATGATATGCGTCGGAAATGACTCGGAAATTTTTTTATAGCACTGTGTGGCATAAGTTCACATTTATGGCACGCTTTTCTGTGGCATAAGTCGCACATTCTGGCACCGCGGCGTTCGCATCACACTCGCATACACTCGTGCGCTAGCCTCACTCCGCGGTACCAGAAGTGCGACTCATGGCTCGGAAAAGGGGGCATAAATGTGAACTTTGCACAGTACTATAAAATATTGTTCGATACTCGGGCCATAGGGGACACTTTTCGGCCCAGCTATTAGGACCCTCGCTACGCTCGGGCCCTAAACTACGCCGTGCCAAAAAGTGTTACTTATGGCCCTTGTATCGAAAACTACTATTTTTCGAATATAGGTTAAAAAAAATTTCGCAAGATAACAAATTTTTTTCGTCGGTGTTTGCACCTATAATGAAGGCAAAAGACCTCTTAAATTTTCCACTTTAGTTTTTTTTCGCCGACCTGTGAAAATACATTTTTTCGCTACAGCGTGCAGCTTGGACTGGCTTTAGCAACGCCGGCCAACAATCAAATGCTAGCCCTCTACTTGCGTGAGTATTCGATTAAAATCTCGTAAATGATCTGAAGCCGTATCATATTGATATGAGGCTTGCATTTGCCGTCGAATAACATTTCAAGTTGATTGCCGAAATAGGAAAATTTTTTTAGCCGCTCGGAGCAATAAAAATAAAAAAGATGGGTTTTCTTCTATCTACACGCGACGGCATGGGCACACGGAAGCTTCTCATGATCATGTATGATCGAGCGATGGGACGTGGCTCCTGGTCGCGATCACGGAGAGTCTTTGCTCTCGAGTTTGATGACACGAGGACGATCTGGGCGTTCAACGCACGGAGAGTCTTTGCTCTCAAGCTTGATGACGCAAGGACGATCTGGGCGCTCGATGCACGGATAGTCTTTGCTCTCGAGCTCGATGGAGCGAGGACGATCTGGCTTTCATTGATCTACACGCGATGGCATGAGCGCACGGAAGCTTCTCATGGATATGTATCGAGCGATGGAACGTGGTTTATGGTCGCAATCGCGGTCGAATGAATTTTCACGTTTATTGACGATGTATTAATATTTCCTAGCTGCTTCGGGTAATGAAAAAATTATATCTTCGCTCTCTCGGGTCGACCTGTGTTGACGTAAACCATCTTCTGCTTCTCACGTGTATATTTAGATCATGATACGTCTGCATACTGAAGCTTTCGTGCGAGAATGTTCATTTTTTTAAGCATATATGTTAATAGTGTAAATGAGCATATGTTTGAATGAATTATAGCATTTGTATGGATAAATGAATTTATAGTTTTAAGTATATCTATTTTATAAAAGATTACATTTAGAAGGTTACATTAGAATAAACTCAATTTATTTTTAATTATTTAACATTTTTTAGTTTATATACTTATTGTACTTAAAGGTTTGTACGAATATATTATTAATAAGTTTTTCTTCAATCGATCTCTTCAATTCTTGATTTTCATTTTCTACCATTTCCACCTTCGGTTTTTCCTCCCAGAACAGCTGTCGTACATTTTTTCCTGCAACATTCGAAATTTATTAATTAACAATCGCTTTTTCAATGTTTATTTCTTTCTCGCTCTCTTTCTCTCTTTTTCTCTCTCGTTCTCTTAATTTTTTTTTCTTTCTCTCTTTCTTTCACGCTCGTTCTTTTTTTCACGCTCGCTCTTTCTTTCTCGCTCTCTTTTTTTCCTCGCTCTCTCTTTTGTTTTATTATTCTTTTTTACGTAACGTTAGCTTAAGGATTTGGTGTAAAAACGGTATAACGCGGGGCTAATAAAATTATTTCTTTCTCTCTCCCTCTTTCTTACCTGTATATAAATTTTTCCATTTCTAGTCGGTGCCTCCTTAAGCCAATCGGCCGCTTATGAAAAAATGATATTCCAATCGCAGCCATCTGCAACCCTGACTTCGTAGTGGGTGTCCTCGAATCGGGCGATCGCGTATCGCATCGCCCTTGCTAGATGTTCCCTCGCCACAATTATCTCGCGCTGCGAAAATCCAAAATCGATCGACATGGCTGATGATTAGTTAGAAACTGCGATGTATCGTCCGTGCGCTGATGCGATTGAGAATGCAGTGACGAGAAGAAAACAAAGGCCGCTCATGAAATAATTATACAGCTCATAATGTAGCTGATATATTCTACTATTTTTTGTGAAAATTAGAACCGTGTATAGAGCTAACTTATAAAAATTTGTTACAATATTTTCGATCATAAAATAACGAACTTACTAGTACTTTCCATGAATTCGGTATGAATCATTAATTCAAGCTGACTAATGATAAAGCATCACTTGTGAGTTCTCGTCTCTCGAGCTTGATGACGCAAGGACGATCCTGGCGCTCGACGCGAGGAGAGTCTTTGCTCTTGAGCTCGATGACGTGGGGACTATCGTGGCACTGAGCAAGTAGTCGTAGGGTTCGATCCATTTAGATTTATGTGAAATGAAAATTTTAATTCGATTATTGGCATATTACGTGGCTATTTTCAGGTTTTTTGTACCTTTTATTGTGCATAAGTATTTGATCTTGGTTATTTCATAATATCTAGGATCGTTTACTTTAAACAATTAACCTTTGAAGTCATTTCGAATCCTCATATTTCGGAAAGAAACTTGATAAGTTTCTCAGGTTCAGAGATTATTTGATGAAAAAACCAGAAACTGTTTTGGTATCGATCGAAGATGCTTTGAAAATCGTCAAATCGGAGTTTAACCTAAGGGGCAAGTAGCAGAGGGCAGTTGCAGCTAAAGTTCTGTATTTTTTTGCACGCTTCAAATCGGTCGAGAAGTTTTTAGAAATTGAACTGCTCGAGTTTTCGCCCACCTTCTCACTTATATTTTACAGTTTATTGTAAGTATTATCATTGATTTTGAGCACGATATTTATTTTAACGTATTATTGTCCTAAATTCAAGGCATGGTATTTTCAAATTATCTTATATTGAACGTGTGACGTCGTTTTCGCTCGAGAAAAGTCAGATATTGGTGAAAATGTTGGTTGGCGTTGATGCTTTAATTACTGATGACTGTGTAAAACATATTCGCTTGGCGATACGGAAAGACAGCCTCGAAAATACCGATGTTCCACTTTTAATAAAAGAGAAGTTGAAGAGATCTTTGATCACGTATACCAGTCGCGTCTTACTCGTTGGAGACTCGTTTGTTGACAATGAACGGCTAGACTAGGTGGATATGGCGATGGTATGGGCAGACAGACGACGGACACTCAAGTCCCTCACACACACACAGCTCAATGACCTTATAAAAATTTCTTATAAGATCCCGCGAAATTCCTACTGGAATCCTATAGGAAATTTTTATAAGGGTGGTACTTTTAACTTCCCTCGTGTATTTGTTGATGGTAACGTACAGAGTGTCAGACCCTGCCTCGCACGTTTATAATCATTAGCTGATAGCGCCGTCGACTTGATACACAGTCTCGCGATCAATCATCTGATAGATACACGCTAAAAACCTCACCACTCTTATAGAATAAGATATGATTATCGAGTCATTTTTTTATTCCTTCATATATAATGATAATGAGGCATTATTAATGACAAATCTACAGAATTATATGAGAAATTGAAAAAGCTTATAGATATTATTATTTTATTATTTTTATTTTATATGGATTTTTGTGACATCCGATCTACGATACTATTATTGTTTGTATATACATGTTAATCCAAGGTGTTTTCAGGTCCCGCATTCGCTTGCAACATCGAAGAGACATCTAACTTTAGGCCTGCGGCAGCCAAGCAAATATTATACAAATCTTCGTTTCCCAGGTGCTCCATGATCTTCTCACAGCAAAGAATTGGCAGTCGGTTGTGAATCAGTTCCATGAAACAATCTAGGGCCCAGCTCTGAAAAAATTCTCTCGATTTTATCTCGCACAGATACAGTGTAAAAGCACTGCGAGGTCCCGCGGGAAGATGCGACAATTGGTGATACACCGAATTGATATAGTCTTGGCGCGCGAGTGATTTCGCGGCCTCTTTCGGTCGCATCTGGATCAGGTCGTGGAGAGACTGAGTCGGATTTATCATTATCTCTTTTGCTTCGCCCACGAGTTCTTCGTCGTCGTACCAAAATTTCTCCAAGTTCGAAGACTTTCGAAATAAATCGTTGTCAGAGAAAAATTTCATCATTTTCAGGGCGTCGCTTCGGTCCAGTTCGTATCCTCTTCTTTCGAGCCGTTGAACGATGGTCTGGGCATCGGCCGTTAATTTAAATTTAATCTCATTTATTCGATCGCTTAGCCATTCTTCGTCGCAATCGATCTTGGGAAAAACGAAGCCGGACAGATCGGCGCCATGATTCATGAGTACGTCGAACACACCCGGCAACAGACTCGCCACGGCCCTTTGCAACGGCGTCCGACCTTCATCGTCTCGGACATCGACCTGTACCGGCCGATCGACCTCCTTGCTTATCTTGAACAACAGCTCCAGCAAATCACAGTCGTCGTAATGATCCTCGCAGATGACGTGCAACGGCGTCAATCCCTTCTCGTCCGCCAAGTTTGGATTCGCGCCTCTTCTCAGCAGAGATATGGTCACCCTCTTGTGGCCTTTGAGCACGGCTCGATACAGCGGAGTCCGACCCGACTTATCCCGAGCATCGACTCTCACCGGCCGAGCAAGCTCGTCGTTGACGTCGAAAAATTTGTTCACCGACTCAAAGTCGTCGCCGTCTTTCGCGCACACGATATGCAGAGGAGTCTCTCCTTTATCGTTGGTCGAATGCGGGTCGGCGCCTTTCCTCAATAGTAGTTCTACCATGCTCTTGTGGCCGCGCTTCATGGCCCAGTGCAACGGTGTGTAACTGAACTTATCTCGAGGGTCGACCTGGACCGGCTTATTGACATTATTACCGATCTCGAAAAATCTCTTCATTGTTACATCTTCATCGACGTCTCTCTTACAATTGTAGTGCAAAGGAGTCAATCCAATATTAGTGGCCGAATTCGGATCGGCGCCTCTTCCCATCAAAATTTCTACCAATTTTATGTTGCCGTTCTTTATTGCCACGTGCAATGGTCTCTTACCCCTTTTGTCCTGAGCATCGACTTGCATCAAGTGATGTTTTTCGTCGCAGATCTTGAATATCATTTCTACCGTGAGATCGTCGATGTTTGCCTCACAAATTCTGTGCAGAGGAGTCTCTCCATTCTTGTTGGGCGAATTCGGATCGGCACCTTTTCTCAGCAAAAATCCGATCAAGTTTACGTGGTTTTTGTGTATCGCCACGTGCAACGGTGTGTTGCCATCTATGTCCCGAGAGTCGATCCGGACCGGCTTATTGAATTTTTCACCGATCTCGAAAAATCTCTTCGCCAAGTCATCGGCTTCTTCCTCTTTGTTGCAAATCGAGTGCAGTGGAGTCAATCCATCCTTGTTGAGCGAATTCAGATCGGCGCCTCTTACCAGCAACATTTCGAGCAAGTTCGGGTTGTCGTAGAATATCGCAAGGTGCAAAGGTGTGTTGCCATTCTTGTCCCGGGCATCTATCTGCACCGTCTGATTCAACTCGTCGTTGATTTTGAAGAACGTCGTCGCCAAGTCATCGTTGCCTCCGAAGCAAATTATATGCAGGGGAGCCAATTTGTTCTTGTCGGCCAGATTCGGGTCGGCGCCTCTTCTTAGCAGCAATTCGGTCGCCTTCGCACAGACGTTGGTTACTGCCGCTAACAATGGCGTTTTTCCGCTCACGTTCTGGGCATTGACTCGAAGTGGCTTGTAATCGTCGTGGCTGAGCTCGAATAACATCGTCATCTTATCAAAGTCATCGCTGTCTTCTTGTTCGTCGCTAATCAAGTGCAAGGGAGTATCTCCATTATTACTGGCCAGATTCGGATCGGCGCCATTTTTTAGCAACAACTCGAACACCTTCTTGAGGCCGCTTATCACAGCCCAATGCAGGGGTGAACGGCCGAAACAATCCACGGCGTTCAACTGCAGTCGAAGCTCTCTGCCGCCAAGCTCGAAAAATAGCTCCAAAAAGTCATCCCCGTAACTTTTCACGAAAATAAATTGCAGAGGTCTCAGTCCTCTTGAATTGGCTATATTCGGATCGGCGCCGTTTCTCAGCAGCGTTTCGGTCAATTTTTTGTGACCTTTGTACATAGCGAGGTGCAGCGGTGTGTCACCGAACTTGTTTTTGGTATTGACCTGCAGGGGCCGATATCTGTCCTGGCTCAGCTCGAACAACATCTGCGCGAAGTCATCGTTTTCCTCCTTTTCAAGACAAATCTGGTGTAGAGGAGTAAATCTGTCCTTGTTAAACATATTCGGGTTGGCGCCGTTTATCAGCAGCAGTTTGACCACATGCTCTTGTTTGTACTGCAAAGCCAAGTGCAGCGGCGGATCAACTGATCTTTGCGCGAAGCAATTGGGATCTTGGCCGAGCTCCAGAAATTTCTTTACGATTTCGTCACATCCATACTCGCAGGCTACATGAAAGTGCGTCATTCCATATTCGTCGGTGTAATTAACGTCATATCTGTGGTAAATTTTAAAAAGATTTTTCACGACGTCGAGTTCGCAAGCTTTCGTCCTATGCAGTGCTGTGCGACGACGAAACAGTGGCTTGCCATTTTCGTCGAGGTCAGGCTCGTCTCTGTAGCCACTGCGAGCCACGAAATCAATGAATCGATCACCTCGATGATTATGTTCGGCTCTACAAAAACTCGTGGAATCCAAGAGAAGCTGATCGATTTCTTTTTTCCGAAAAATGTCTCGGAAGTTAAGAAGTAATTGCCCCTTCCAATTGCTGATGAAAGGATTTAGCTGGCGGAGAAATTCGTGTCGCTCATTTTCCATCTCCCAAGTTACCTTTTTACGTAAGCACTCTAATATTTCTAACAGTTTTTGGTTATATAATTTTACGTAAGTTTCGTTGTTGAACATTATTATTTATGTTTTTCACACTCACTAACACGAAATAATCACTTAAAATTTAAAATGTTAATTTTAATCACTTGCTGCAGTCACAACTTTCTTTTTTCACGTTGATCCAACCACGTGTTTGTGAGCTGAACTGAACCACTCGGTTCATAGATCAGAACTGTGTGGTAATGAAACAGTCACGAGTGTATTATAACCGACTGGAAATACAACGCCGGCGCAGTTATGGGCCGGACTAGCCGCCTGATTTGATCATTTATAAAATATATAGAAACGTACTATTTTTCGATAATAGCGTCGATATTTGGGCCTCTAATGATCCTGAAGTTTTCTGATTTTAAAGTATTACTTTAAAATATAATAAAATGCAAAGAAATAAAAAATGAAAATAAGTAATGTGTTAATTTTATATTTATTATCAAAATACAACATATTGCACACTGTTACATATAGTATAGTTTATTATAGTCAGTCTGATAGTTGGTATTTTCGAAATTTGATTATTCCATTGCATTGCACATCTTCATCATTATCACTTTCATTAGAACTAATGGCACTCATAATTTAAATAATCACTCACTATGTCATTTAGATTATTAGAATCATAATTTAAACAATCACTCACCAAGTTATTTAAATTATTTGAATTTTTAGCAAATGTTTCATCTAAAGTAGATTGTAATCTATTAGCAGCTTTTTTGCGAGAAAACATTTATATCTGTGGTGGAAAGGGCAAACGAGATAAGTCCATTTTTCGTGTTTTCGAGAAAAACACGTTTTAAGTTGCGCACGAGTGCCTAGTTAGACGCGGACGACTAAAGATCTGTACCTATGATATTTTTACCTATTATGAAGTATCTTTTGAACCATGTACTTGTGAAATTGAAAGGCGCATCATTGTGATGATACGGAGCAAAAAATATGGACTTATCTCGTTTGCCCTTTCCCCGCTTAGCAGATAAGTCCACTTTTGGCGGTCACACTTTTTTCAATATCGATAATTTCGCTTAGTTTGTGATCATAACCTCATTTAATAATTTTACATTGATAAAATAGCTCATTTAACGTTATACTGGTGTCAGATCTCAAATCTTGC
>CACVKI010139903.1:39976-57557 GCA_902732785.1 Trichogramma evanescens | reverse complement strand
ACTAATTCTAAGACTTGTACATTATGCAATTTTTCGTTTCAGACGTCCTGTTACGAGTTAGAAAATAACAACGATTTTTTAATAAATTAGAAAATTATTTAAAAAATGGGCCCTAAGGCCCATTGGATCAAACTAAGCATAAGGGACTTCATTGTTAAGTTCAAGGAGACCACAAAAAAATTTTCAGAACATTTGGTAACCCGCATCTCATGTGGTCTCCTTGTCAGTGCACCTATCTTATAAAAAGATTTTATCTGTCCTGGAAATAATCTTGGAAATAATTTTCCAACTTGTAAGGAAGATCGGGCTAGATACTGAAATTATAACACTCATGACTCAAAAGAAAATCAGATGAAAACAAAATTTGATTTTTTTGACACAAACTAAAATATCGTTCGAATGCTTACATTTTTTGAAACAAAATTCTTGAATAACATCATAAATAAGTAGGTACAACAAACACTTTAAGTACAAAGTGTGAAATAGTATATGATTGCCCTAGGTCGAAAAATACAGATAAGTCCCAGATGTGTAATTAGCGGTCGAGGCAAAGCCGAGGCCGATGAACACGTGCTTTAGGGCTTTCTTTTTCGGCAGCTTACGCCTGTTTGCTATTTTTCATACCCAGCGGCCTAAATCGCCTCTTCGTGTAGAATTGGTATACATAGCACGAGAAATGATATGTTAGGAAAAAATACGATAATATAAACTCTTTGAGTGAAAGAATAAATTTTTGAAAAATGTGTCCAGCTTAGAATGCCAGACGAAGCAGTTGTCACACAAAAGAAATTTGAATTTTGCGTTTGTAATAATCGGTGCACATGAAGGTATAGATAAGGATTAATAAAATAAAAATTTCATCAATTAAATAATTGACTTTGATTCGTATGAAAGGGAGGTTGGCGACTAGAGGGGCGTAACTCGACGCATAAAACTGCTTACGAATAAATATAATTAGTCGAACTTGGCTAATTCGAATCTCAAGGAACCGGAAAAATTCTTGGAACTAAGCAGGTCTGCGAATTAACAAGGTTAAACAAAAACTTGGTACTATATAAGGGGTTTTTATAAAAAAGAATCTATTCGATCAACCGTAACTACAGAATTTCTAATTCTGCTGGAATTTAATTGTTGAAATCGATGGAATCGTTTTCATAAAATGGTGATTGGTGGTTTTGATTATCTCGTCGAGAGTTTAAGTATTATATTTAGAAATTTTACAGAGCTATTGAGCAGAGTTTTAAACCAAACTAAAATATTGAAATGAGTCGTGAAACAATATGTTAGAGGTATAATTTTATTACATTAACTTTGCTCAGCTTTCTGCAACTACAGTTGGCACTAGTTTCACATGTATTAAAGATTAAAACTCGAAATTTGTTTGAAATAAATGCAAGATAAGAAAAATTGTAATTTAACAGGTAAATTTTTCGACCAGAGCGGGATTGCACTGCTTATGAAAGAAACGTCGGTAGCACGCAAGCTCGGAGTTGTCTGATATGAATCGCAGCTGCCGAATACGCAGGACGAGTAAAATTTCTCGACGTCGATACGCGTCGCGTTGATAAATGTAGCAGATCCATACAGTCGAGCGAGCAGGTAGAGAAGTAAATCGGGGTTGACTCGGTGAGGGAAATTTGTCGGGCGAGGAGGCGAACAAGCCTAGCGTAGCTGTAAAAAAGTCGCGTAAAATTGGCGTCCGCTCGATAGGTCGTTGCGGCGTTGTTGTTGTCCAGAAGTTGTTGCGGAGCGGCAGATTTCGAACTCGACGCATCTCATTCTTTCTCCCTCTCGTGCACGTTTCTCTCCATCTCACTCTAAGCTCTTTCAGCTCTTTCAGTTCTCTCTCTCTCTCAGCTCGTTCCGCCAGCCCTCGCCGACTCGGCTTACTCGAACGTACGGCTTCGTGCGCGCCGCATATACGCCCCTCGCTGGCGCATGTACACCTATACCTAGCTCGGCTGCCATGAGCCAGCCCCAGCCTAAGCCCCGGAACAGGCTCGCTTCTTTTTTCTCTCTCGAGCAATATCGCAGCCGCACACTCCATATCTGTGTGGACGCGTGCACGTGTGTTGAGCGATACACGGACGAACGCGCGGCAAGGAACAACATCGGTGACCGACAAATGCGCTGCGCGGCGTGCTTTCAAATTAGCCCTGAGCATTCTCAGCGATCTGTTGGCTCAATGCCGCCGCCTCATCCATTCGCAACGGCGTCCGTCCCGCACCTCTCCCCCTGCAGCTCTCGGCTCGCTCACCATTCTCCAGCGCTTCGCAGCAGCTCCCTCGCCGCTTTACGAGCTGCGCAATATATATCTTGGCAAGGATAATGGACCGATAGTAGCGGATCGTGCCGAATTTTGCTTGCTGCCGACAAGACTACCGAGCTAGAGGAACTACGCTTTTGGACAAGGCAAAAATCCAACCTGCGCCACATGCCTTCTTTTCTACATCCCTGGCCTTGCCTCTCGACTCATCCCTCGTCGCACTTGTTAATCTCTTGCTCCATCGACTATAATACACATATTCGAGAGATTTAATGCTAATGTCTTTTTCATCGGAAATACTTTTCACCGTATGCAGCAACTAAAAGTCGTATATTATATAAACATATCAAACAGCTTGCCAGATTCAGGATAACGTTATATTTTATGAAGGCTCCCATTGCGTCGATGCTCGATGATTTCTACGTTTAAACGTTTTTCTATTCCATTGTTTCTGGTTGCTGCGTCGCATCGATGGCAAAGTCAACTTGAGTCTGCGAGTCTAATTGGGGTAGAAATTTGCGCTTCGAGCTCCCCTCGTTATTTTGTTGAGCGGCCGGTGAATACCGAGATTTCACCTATGCCGTGCCAATTCCAAAATGAATTTAATTTTCTTTAGCTATATAGAATTATCGTTTCTTCGTTATATATCGATCAATAAATCGACTCGTTTTGTAGCTGATTTTATAAATTCAATTGGAGTATCGGTTGATGGCATTTTCTTGAGAGTAGGTGGAAAAATAGCTCGCGTTATTTCTTGGGTGAATCATTGAATCGACTGCGTCGCACCGAGTGAACGTAGAAATAATATTCGAGCCAGCTGGAGCAGTAACTTTGACGAAAATTCGCAGGATAAGTTTCGTGATAAATTTGCTGCTGCAGGCTGGGGCTCGCTCGCATCCAGTTGGACGAGGCACTGCAAACGGCGCATCGGGATCGGGCTCGGCCGTGCACTAACGAGCCGGGGAAGCTCGTTAAGCCGTTGCGGAATAGCCTTTGGCTCGCTGCATTTGGCTTTTTTTGTGTTGCAGCGCGAGCAGCGTCGGCGCACTGGAGAATGTGCTAATAAAATTCACCAAAGTGCGCTGAAACGAGCGAGTACGGCTGCAGAAGAAGAAGAAGAAGAAGAAGGAGGAGGAGGAGGAGGAAGAGGAGGAGGAGGAGGAGGAGGAGGAGGAAAAGGAGCTGGGCTCGTTTTCTATGAGGCATATTCAGCAGGCCCGTGTTGGAAGGCTGCGAAAAGACCATTAGCGAGCTAGGTAGCGCAGTATATGGATAACGCGTATACGTATGTACATAAGTACGAGCCGAGGCTGGGGTAGGTAAGGGTAGACTCGAGTCGAGCGAGCTCACGTAGTAGCTAGGTCTATAGTAGTGGCTTTTACGATTCGGACGATATCGGCGGGAAAAAGGAAAATAAAAAATAATAAAGCGGCCTTGCGAAACTCGGCGGGTTCTCGCGTCGAGTCGTTTCGAGCTGCTTCGAGTTGCTCGGCCGAGAGAAGAGCACGAGCGAGGAGAGCCGAGAGGGACAGGATGTTGCGCGCCGGAGGCCAGCAGCAGCGGAGTAGTCCACGTAGCAGGGCTCAATTAGAGGGGCTTCGACGGTCCGTCGCTCCGCGTTGTACTCGTTATACGCTGCTGCGCGTCGGCTATTGTGCACGGCCATGTTTTTTCCGCGAATTCGTTCGGGGCCCGGTGCACCTGTCGAAAATTAATGCGGCCCGCTGATTGGCCGACGAGTGCGAGCTGCAGCCTTTATGACGCGCTCGTACTCTTATATACTTGGCCGGTGGATCATGGCCGCCAGCTCGCACCAAAGTCTCCAAAGTCTCCAAGGGCTCGACGCGGCTAGCAGCGGATCGGTATATAAATACGTTGATGCTGGAATTGGCTGCTGGAATTAGCTGATCAAACGGCCGCCACTCGATCGCCGACGTGCGCACATATCGCAATCAGTCTTTACGACTGCAGCTTACCTATACATACATGGCACGTATACAAATATGTGCGAGTACATGTGCGTGGCTCACGTACGGTCGATCCTCGGCAATCGGCTCGGCAATCGGCTCGAGTTCGCCTTTCGTTTTGTCTTTATTTATCGAGAATTTGCTGCGAATGTGTAGAGCAGGCCGAGACTCTATAGCAGCCAACGTGTACCAAGTATATTATATTATATAGCTTGGCTGTAGTTGGCTGCCTCTCTCTCTCTCTCTCTCTGCCTGCCTGCCAGCTTCGAGCTTATACCGGTCGCTCGAGTATGTGTTGTTGCTACGTGTGTATCCCCTTGGTTCGAGGAACGCGCCGAGAGTACTTTTGTTGCTCCTGCCGGCTTTGCTTGTGCCTCGTGAGTCGTGACTCTCGGCTACCCTCCCTCTTTACCTCTGCCTCTGTACCTCTACCTCTCCGTAACATCTCAGCTTCGCCTCGCGTATATTAGCCGCGCACTTATAATTTCAGCCTCTATATCCACCTATAATCGCTTCTCCGTCCATACTACTCGCTTATTATTTCCATTTAACTCCGTCCTCGTAAGCGTCCTCAAAACTCCAAGAGAACCAAGGAAAATATAAAATTATTTTTATTTTTTCATCGAGTCACACCCCGAGTCAGGTATCGTTATACATTTTTCGAGAGTATCGCCGAGCACGCGATTAGTTGGAAAGAAATGTCGAGATTCGCCATCGATGCTGCAGCAGCTGCTGGACACAGAAAACTCGGCGTTCAATTGTATCTGCGGATCGGCTCGATCGTCGCTCGGCGATAAATCGCCTGCACCGGACACCGCTGCCCGGGACTCGTATGCCGCTACGAGCATGTTCGCTCGATGCACGCGTAAACGCGTAAACGCAGCCTCGCGTCGCTCTCCGCTTCGCTTCAGTTTTGCGGTTAACCGACGATGAAATTGATCAATTACATCGTATTAGAAGCTATTTACGCGTTTTATTCAGTCTCGCGCGCACTCCCAGTCCTCGTGGATTGATGCAGCGAAATGAGCTCGAGACGCGCAACGATATTTCGATATTCGCTCCTTTTCATCGTTTCTACCTACCTACCTACCTATTGCCGTAGCTATACTCGTTGCCGCGTTTGTTTTTTATCGATCGCTCGGCAGTCGCTGCTCCTGCTCGGCCAACATTCGTACGATTCAATTCAATTTGCGGAGAATCGGAGAAAAGCCGAGCCTGCAACGCCGCGTATAATGTAATGTGCCGCCATCGCATCCCTGCCAGCCGGATCAAATTGATTGTTCCGTTTCTGTTCAACGATATAAATTGCCTACTATGATCATCGTCTTTCGATAACCCCAACCTTTCTCCTCGGCTCTTTCTCTTTTGCTTTATTCGCCTTGGAGCTTTTCAACGACTCGGCTTATAGCTCGACATTCTTATGCTTATTTGTTTATCGACTATTTACTCGACCCAAAATATCAACGCGCTCCTTTTTTACATTCATGCTCTTATTCGACTCAACTTTCTCAGCGTTTATGCATTTCTTATCGATGATGAATGAATGAAACCTGACAACGAACAATGGCTTGCCTTACCAGAAGGTGGCGACATCTGCAGCAGCCGACACAACCGTTCATATATTAAATTACTCTTCGAGTTTACTTTTATAAAGCTAGCTTACTTCTAGCAAGCTTTTGGTGCAATTATGCTAATTTACCAGTTAATATTTTGCAACTTTTAAGTAGCTGTTTTTTCATGCTTCCCGTTGCCTATAGCATCGACTTTATTCCCTTCGATTGATGCGAAATTATAATGATGTACATTTTACGCGAACAATGAAACAATTACTATAGCTCATCTCGATAAATAGAAAACTTCTTTCAAAAATATTCAAGTTTTTTCAGTAATCTTGTATGTGCTCTTTATTCATTCAATTATTTTCTATTTAAAGTTTTTTCGAAGCATTTTTGTACGTAAATTCACCAAAACTTGAGTATACTTTCAATCACTCGAAAACATTTAAATTCAAAAGCTTCCGTATTTTATACTAAAATAAAATCATTTTACCTTATGCAATATTAAAATCGTTTTTAGATTTGAAAAACTATAATGAGGAAGAATACAGGGAAAAGTTTTTTTTCTTGTAAACCCAATTTAGATAAAAAATTATTTTCAGCAAAGATAATTCATGTAATTCAGTCAAAAGTGGATCAAAACAAATATAAAGGATAAAAAATAGTGATATATTTACTGGAAATAAAGAGCTATAAATATAAGACTAATTTATAAGTAATCATAATTTGTCGATTCGGGAATGGTCTGAATTTTTTTTCAAAAATTTTGAAAGCATTTAAAAGGCTGATGGTTGAGCTCGTTATTGTTACATTCATTATACAACAGAGGCAGAAGGTTGTCAATCTTGTTGATCGATCCGAGTAGTCGGACTCCTACAAAGACAAACATTCGAATTGCCCGTCATATTTAAAATTTTTTTTTCATAAAAAAGTTTGGGGGTGCTAAAACAACCTTTAAAAATGCCTTTGAAGTAAGTTTACTTTTATCGTTAGTTCGTTTGAAAAAACAGATTATATTAAATTTTAGGAATCATCACGCTTGTAATTATAGATAGGTCCTTGAAAAGGATACGAAATTCATCCACCCTACTTATTTTCCTCGAAAATTGTATAACCTGATTGATCGATAAAGATATATGACCAGTTGGAATCTGGCAACGTGAGATAAACTGGCCAATCGTCGAATGTTTATTTTCTGAGATTTCAAGTACTTGCACTTTGGAGAAAAGAAGAGAAGGTGCATCCGGGGAGACGAGTTTCTCGGAAAGCTGCAAACTTTCTGGCTCAGAAAAAAAGAGGAGTGCAGCTCTCGGGCGTGGAACGGTCAGACTGCGAAAGCATGGCGCAGCCTGGCAAGCTAAGGCAAGTAAGATCGGAGCAGCGAACGTTGGGATCATATGAAAATCAGTCGTTTCACGTCGGGCTACATGGAAGCTGTACTGTTTACGCTTTGTTTCGAAGGGGGGGGGGGAGTCCCAAGTCACAGGATGCAGCAGAGTCCAGCGTATCAATGGAAAAACCACAATGTTTCCCGAGAATGGCCAATTATTTGATGAAAAAGAAGTTTTTGTGCGGTGAGTAGGATGCATCGAGCTGGCAGACTCGTTAGTTTATTGAAATACTACGTGTCTCGCTCACGCAATGGCTGGAGCGCGCGCATATGTGGTCGGTATTGCTGGAGTGCAATAGTCGTGCAGGAGCTGCACAAAGAGCAGCTCGATACTCTGCCAGCTCGTACCTCGGCACCTCTCTTTCAAATTGATTTTTTTATTCCAGCCAACTCGGCCTCTTTCGCTCCATAGAATAGAAATAAATACAAGTTTTATGTCTTTCGGCGCGTACATCATAAAAAAGCCATTTCCCTTGGCAGGCCTAGGCCACACACGCGCGCGTCTAGCTGGCTATATTTAATACATACATTTATAATGCGATGAGCTGGATCATCTTCAAATTGACGTTAAAAGCTGTCTACAACTGTGAAAATGATGAATGCAACAAAAAAAAGAAGAAAAAAAAGCAAGAGAGAAAGAGAGAGGCAGGCGCGCGTTGTGTATTCTGACTCTGAAAGTCCAGTTCGGGCTAAAAGCCTGACTCACGTATAACTGGCCATCGTCGACTAGGATATAAACGTACACGAGCATAGGTAGCTTGGCTCGAGACTCAACATCTATTATATTATTAAGTGCCCTACGCGAGCATGAGAATATCGAGCTAGAGGCTTGCTAGACGAGCTATTGGATGTACTGCGCGAACATAGGCTGGCATCGGCTCGAGCGCGTTACGTTGTGATTTTTCGGCTTGGCTATTCATTTCATTGAATAACAATTAAGCAGATGACAAGTGTTATCGAGCCCGACGTATTTAATATACAGGCGCTTTATTAAATACCTCAATAGCGGCTACGGATAGACTGGGCCGATACACGTGCGTGGCAGCTATTACACCTAGCCATTGTATGTATTTGGAGAGGAGAAGCAGAAGAAGAAGAAGAAGAAGAAGAAGAAGAAAAAGAGCAAAGATGGACAGAGTCGAGTCATCGGAGTCACGCCGCGCATACAGGCAGCATATAGGCATATTAAAGGCATGTATATACATGCGTGAAAACAGCTCGAACGCGCGCGGCGGCTTTGATTGAGCGAACGAGCCATGATCCTCTACAAATACAGCTTTACACGCAGCTCGCGCTTCGTAATATATAATCCATTCATTTGTATAAACTGCCTCGTTCCGGCTGGCCTCTCGAATCCCGACTCGATGCGTCCTTGGCGCTTGGGCGCGCCGCGGGACCGTCAAGCCCAGCGCGTCTATATACGTATCGCGTCTACTCGCGTTATCTCTTCGCTGCTCTTGCTCATCTTGGCTCGTTGGACAAACCATAATTATTACTATACGCGTAAAATAGAATCGAGCACTCGGTGAAATTGTCTCGAGAGAGGACCTCGTCAATTTCCACCTTTTTTTACATACAGCCGCATACCGAATCATCCCCGACCAACGACGAGACTTTTGACTTTGGAACATCCGAGCTCCGAGTCTTTGCGAGCAGCCTACAAGACGTGTTGTTGCCAGCCAAGAGAACGTAGCGCCCCGAATACTGCATGGCCGCAGCACCCGATGCACCATACTCTCCTTCTCTTGCTTCATCGTCATCATCGTCTTCTTCTTCTTCTTCTTCTTCTTCTTCTTCTTTTTCTTCTTCTTCTTATTCGTTTGCGTCTGTTCGACGCCGCGTCCCAACATCCGTACGGCCATGTTAGAATCGGTGCAATTTCAATTAGTATTTCATCCAGCCTTCTTTTGCATTTACTCTGCCTCGACTGCAATAATCATCCTTAACTTGAATAATCAAAGCGTCTGATTTATAAGCAATTATAATTTCAAACCCTATCCTTGCGATTTCCCCTTTAACACATCTCTGAATAAATAAATAAATCAAGGACTTTTCTTGGGCATTCTCTACTCGGGTTACTTATCTATCATCAAAGAAAAATTAAGAAGCAACGTTCCATCGGCATATTTCGTGCAAAATGTTGGCACGAACATGTTAATCAATAGAAAATATTAAAAGATGGCTATAGGAAGGCAGTCTCGAGTCACTCGTTGATGTAAGATTCAGTAGGCGCAAGTAAATGTTTTTTTGAATAAAAGTCAGATAGATCGTATTATACAACGATTGGAAAGGTATTGGCGTGTAAAAGCTACAAAAAGATTAGAACGGGCCATCTTTCTTTCTTCAAAGGTGCCTGCGCAGGTGGCTCTCGACTTATCTTCATGGGAGCAGGCTAATATTTCGAACGGTCAACTTGTTCATAAAATGCGCCGACTTGTATTTTTTTGCGCGTCCGGACGCGTATATTTATGTTTTTGCCGAAACCCGGTCCAGCAAGTTTCGCTCGCGCGCGGATAGCTGCGAGTAAGTAAGAAGCGGCTGCCCGCCGCCTGGCTGCGCGCATAAACGTGTTTGTATGCGCTTGATGTATATATACACGAGCCGAGCTGATACTTTGGCAGATAATTCAAAAGCTATATACACGCAGACAATTTAATGATGAAATCATGACAGCGCGAAAGCCCCTAGTGCACTCGCGCGTCTCTCCCGCTGAAAAATGTATATTTATATGTTTATACAAGCGAATGCAGCTTGGCGTTTGTTTGCGCACGGCCAGAGACGGAGACTTTGCATAAAGCTGTAGCGAGCTCGTACGTAGACGCTGATTAATCGAAAGTATCGCCTCGTCAAATATCATTTGTCAGCTCAGGTAGTTGGATCGACTCGAGTCGGCCTCGTGCTGGGCTTTTTTCCTTTGACTAATCACGCGCTCCGATATCCGTCCCAAAGATGGTCTCTCACGCTCGTAGCGATGGTGGTCGCGTCGTCATCGCGAGGCCAGCTCGAAAAATGAGATGGCCTGGCTGCAGCGTCGAGCGAGCCAAGCCAAGTAAACCGGCCTGCACAAGCTGCACAGAAAAATGAACGAGAGCAGCAGCAGCAGCAGCAGCAGCAGCAAGAAAAAGAAGAAGAAGAAGAAGAAGAAGGAAGAAAAAAAGCCAAGTACTTTATAATCGGCATTAGCGTATTAGAGATGAAAAGCTCGCGTGCAAAAGCTGGTCAGATGCGAGGCCGCAAAAGCTACGCGATGCCAGCCGATGCATGTGCAACACGAGGCGCCCATACGTAACCGAACGCCGCAACTCGCTCTCGTCGTGGCGAGTTGGCGCAGTCTGGCGCAAGGAAGCGAGCCAGCTCCTGGACGAGAAAAAGGACGACTCGGCTATCGGGGCGTTGCCTCCTCCTCCTCCCCCTGCCGCTCGACGCCGCTCCTGACGGACGAGTCGGTCGGGGGAGAGTTTGAGTTTGAGTTTGAGCCAGGAGGAGGGTCCGAGCGGCACCACTGGCAGCTGCTGCAGCTCGGCAGTCGTACGGCAGCCAAGGGACCAACGGGCCGACGAGGGGGCGGGCCTCGGGACGCGACTGGCCGAGGCTCTCGGCGTCGGGGCGTGGGCCTCGGGGGGCCGCTTCAGCACCGCCCACTCCGTTCGACCGGCAGACTCGGCTGGCGCAGACGCTCCGCGGCCAGCAGCTCGACAGCCACGCTCACACGGCTGCGGCACCGTATTATCTTTGCTGAGAAGCATCGCGCGCCGCCGCCGATTCGCGTCTTCTGCTAATTCCGTCGCTGTTTGTGTTTATAGAGAGAGAGTTTGACGTGTCTGGACCGCGTGGCCGCGTCCCTACCATTGTGATTCGGCAATTTACGGCAATTAAGTGTGCATCTCTACGAGTTCGGTGGTTTTTGTTCGTCGGTGATTGTTGTTGTTGTAGTTGTTGTTATTGTTTGTTGTTGTTTGTTTATGTTTCGGTTGTCAAGTGCAGCTGACAGCCGCAGCCGAGTGCATCGGACGCGAAGGGAAGAATGACTGCTGGCTCGGGGCCGCTGGGCCAGCTCGGCTCCTGTGCCAGCTAAATAGGCAGCGACGGCCCATCTCTGGACTCATGAGATGGACTCATCGATCGTCTGGCCTGCCGCGACGGCCCAACAGCTCGAGTAAGCCAGACACCGGCCGTAGCCCGAGTAGCCCGAGTAGCAGCAGCAGCAGCAGCAGCAGCCACGGACCGACGAAACGATGTGACTAAGCGCAGTCGGTTGCTCGCTGCCTAGTAGAGGCCCGATGATCGGTAAGCGCCTCCGGATGAGCTTGAACGTGACTCCGTGAACGCCCCCCATCTCTTAGTTGCTAATCCAGTAGCAGTGCCGACACATAACCTCGATAGTGCGCGACGATCGGAACGAGCTCGACCCTCGGGTGAGCCATGAAGGACGAGTCGCGCCACTGAGCTCCAGTCCGCTCCACAGCAGGCAACAGCCCATGTCGCTGCGCAGCTCCAGTCCGGCCCCGACGCTCTGCCCCGAACCGGACTGCCCGATGGCGCCCAGCGACGCCGAGTCCGAGAGCAGCGAGGTCCTCAGCGTGGGCCACGAGCCGGCCCCGACCCTCGCCGACGACAGAGACGAGCAGCGCAGCCCTTCGCCCGCCTCCTCCAGCGGCTCGACCCCGCTGC
Organism: Trichogramma evanescens; assembly: GCA_902732785.1. Lineage (NCBI taxonomy): Eukaryota > Metazoa > Arthropoda > Insecta > Hymenoptera > Trichogrammatidae > Trichogramma > Trichogramma evanescens. Next base: position 45,707 of record CACVKI010139903.1, on the reverse strand, counting down.
TGCTGCTGAGCCAGCTCCCGGCTCCCGCCCGCTCCAGCAGCCAGCCGGCCTCCTCGCCGGGATCGGCCAGCCTGGCGGCCTCGTCCCCGGGACCCGAGGGCGCCGCCGCCCTGCCCAGGTACCCGCTGCCCCTGCGCCAGCCCGAGCTCGACTTTCCCGGCCTCTACCGGGGCTTGGCGCTCGGTGCCACGCGGCTCTCGCTCTCGCCGCCCAGCGCCGCCGCCGCCGCCGCAGCCGCTGCCCTGACGCTGCCCACCCTGGCGGGTCTGTCGTCGGGTCTGGTCGCGCCACCCCCGCCGCCACCACCGCCTCCGCCTCCGCCGCTGCTGGGCCCGCTCGTCGCTAGCCCCATCTGTCTTCAGGCCGCGGGATCGCCCACGCTCCAGTCCCTGCACCGGCTGTCCGTCAACAAGATACTGCAACGCGAGTCTCCGGAGCCGCAGCTCGGCATGGCTCCCTTGGCGTTGCAGCAGTCGCCCCCTCGGCAGTCGCCGCAGCAGCAGCAGCAGCAGCAGCAAGGCCAACTGAACGGCGGCCACCGGCTAGCGGCGAACGGACTACGAGGCAACCGCGAGGCCAGCTGCAACGACAACAGCCAGCACCAGACTAGTCTCAAGTTCAGCATAGATAACATACTGAAGGCGGACTTTGGCCGGCGGATCACCGACCCGATCTCGCTGAAAAAGTCGCGCAACAAACGAGCCCCGACGCGGCCGATCGACCTCAGCAAAGACTTTTCCCTCGAGAGCTCGTCCGAGGGCTCCGAGCGGGGCTCCGAACGCGGCTCCGAGGCTGGCTCCACCAGGAACGTCTCACCTAGTCTTCAGCTGGCCAGCAGTCCGGCGCCCAACACGGCCACTTCGAGCGCCGCCAGTCCCAACTCCAGCTCCGAGACCGGCAAAGTCATGCAGTGGCCTGCCTGGGTTTACTGCACGAGGTACTCGGATCGACCGTCTTCCGGTGAGTCAACAGGCCCCTCTTTTTCCTCCTTTCCTCCCTTCCTCCCTCCCTTCCTTCCTTCCTTCTTTTTTTAATTCGCTCATTCTTGCGTGTTCCTACATTGAATGCTCGACACGTCTTTCTCAGTTAGAGACAGCACACACACGCACACTCGCTTCTATACGATTATTACGATATAAAAAGGTTTGCCGATAAACTAAACATTTTTCTAGCGATTAGCCGACCAGCTCCGTTGATGTTAATGTCGTACAGCATGCGGCAACTAGCTCGATATTTCAATTTTCCCGCTTTGGCGATTCATTGCTCACACATTTTTTTCAACTCAATATTTGGAAAAAAAATAGCTCAAATTTGATCAATTTATTGCGCTTATCTCTTATTTGATATGAGCACATATGTATTATACTTGGCTATACATAGATTGCCTGTCTCAGTTCTTTCAGTCATTACGTCTTTAAAAGGCTAATCAAGGTTTTTCTTCTAATCCTTTGTAATGCTGCTTTTATTATTATCAATATTTACATGAATTGAAACGACTTTTGTTTGTTTAATCTGTATTAGCTTTGTTTTTGACTCTATTAAGGTTATCTTACGACCGAAACACAAGAAAAAAATTGAAGAAAGTTTCGAAAAACCATAAAAGAGTATCACATTGACGCAACTCAAAGATTACAATTCGGATTAAAAAAAATCTTCCGAAACAATCGGAAAAAATACACGTAGATTCTTTGTTTTATTACAAACAATTTTTTTCCTTCATGTAGTCGATTATCATAAATTTGACTTTTGAAGCGAATATATCGTATTGAAATATAAAAAAGGTTTTGTTTAGTGTACCTTGGAGAAAACAGGATAAAAAGATTTGGCTGCGAAGCTGGCTCCTTACAAGCTCTCTTTTACGAACTCGAGCAATCGTTATTTTATCAACGCAGGAATAAAAGCTGACGCGTTAACATCAATTTCAGAAGTCGAGTTGTTTTTGAATATTTCTATATTCGGTCATTCGAAGAATCTCCGACCCGCTCGATCAAATAAAAAATCCGAACAATATTTACTTGAAACGTGCCAGCAGGCTCTGTTTCGATTAAGTTATTAATTGGGACGATCGTAGTCTTGCAATATTTACGAGATGAAGAAATGCAGAGCGAAACGTTTGGGCTCGCACGTATGGAAAGCTCGGCAGTGAGTTGGGTAAATAATTGATACATAGGCATTTCAACAAGTGCGTTTTGAAAAAGAAAAGAGTTTGCGTGCGGATCGAAGAAGCCGAGCGCAAGATAAAATAAATGAAAAGCAGCAGCAGCTTGTGTGGGTGGGTGGGATAGAGAGTAGCGATAATTAGCCGAGTCGTACGGGGCCGACTATCGCTGCTACGCTGCAATGGGTAAAATGAAATATATAAGCCGCGACTCGTCCTAGCTAATCCAGTCGGGGGCTTTATATGCATGCGAGGCGTATTTCTCGAGTCGCTCCTCGCGTGTACTCGCACACTTTCGCAAGCGAGATCGTTATGCCGATTAGTGCCGAGTCTATTCGCGCGTACTCGATGCAGCCGTGTTACGCCTCGCGCAGCACGAGCCCCACACGACGACGACTACACGACTACTTACGCCGACTAGCAACGAGTCGCAGCTCGCAAATCTTGATAAACTAAACGATAAACTTTGAATCCTCCCCTCGATGCTTTGCTCGAATGCTCGCCAAGAGATTGAAAAATCTGCTTGAATTTCGAGGATACGAAACGTTGGACTCGTTTCGTCGTCTCGCATCCGTCCAAACGCGAGTGGAAAAATTTTACGCGCTCCGACTCGGCTGCGTGTATTTGGCCAATATCGTACAGTCTTAATTGCGCCTAGCCCTACACCGTATGCGGCTATACTACGTGTGGATGATATATCCGCAGCTGGCGTGCGCGCATAGCTGCGAGGCGCCAGCTCGAGCAATTTAGCGAAAAGAGCGAAAAAAGCGAAAAAAGCGAAAAAAGCGAAAAAAGCAGCGCATCGATCGCAAAGAGCTCGACACTGCTCCTTATCCTACCACACGTAGTACACGTTATAGAGGTGGCGCTCTTTGGCCGATACATGCGACGCGCCTCACGCTAAAGCACAAAACAATCCGACTCTCGTCCATGCACGACAAATGAAACATTCAGCCCCACCATCCTATAATACACTCGCTTACCTACATTGTTTTCCGTCAGCTTGTCTCCCCTGACGAATACCTTTTTATTTACCTGTAATACCTCGTAATACGCTCTACCGCTCGATACTCGTATTTTACACAGCAGACCGTATCGTGCCTCCTCCTAAAGCAGCAGACGCTGCCTTTATTTATTTCTGCCTACTACACTCGTCTGTGCATTTGCCCATGCATTTACTTACTACGCAAACTATTGCCTTTACTTACTCGCTACGCTCATTTATGCAACAACAACAAACGTCCTTTTTATTCTATTCTGATATTTTGCCTAAATATATTGTCTGTTGCATACCAACCGAATTTTTTATTTATTCAGAACCAAGTAACGTTAAAGTAGAAACAAAAGTACTTGATAAAATAAAGCAAGTTTGAACGACTCGAGAAAATTCAATTGTCAAGCTGCTTTTAGCTTAGTTTTCAAAGTTCTTGGTTGAAAAATACTTTTATTTTGACTTCTTTTATAAATAACGTTGAAATAATTAATTTTTGTCTTATCTTAGTGTGTGAGGAACATCGAGACTCTTGAAATTTCACGAGAAATCGGACGATAATCGTTTAGCAACTTAGAAGCCGTGTCAGAAAAATGCACCTTTATAACTAGTATCATAAGACATATGATAGCGCTGTGAAGCACGAGTTCTCATCACGCTTTTTTGGGGCATAATTCGCATTTCTGGCACGGAGAGAGCTTAGCGCGTGAGGGTAACATCTACAAATGGAAAGTAAACATTTAATGTACGGCAATTACAAAGCACTCGAAACGCTTCGTATCAACTTATTATCAACATTTTACTGTTCATAATTGTAATGCGTTTGATTCTTAACTTTTAATATACTCTTGGAGAAATTTTGAGCGTTAGTAGCGCTCTTGCTGCGGAACAATCCATATTCGGGCGCACATCGTAGTAGGGGTTGGCCCGAGTATCGGAACTCGAGACCCAACGAATCACGAGCGTTTCGTATCTAGCAGCTACTGTCTAATATGTGTACAGTGTCGCCGTTGATTGAGTTACGAGAGCAGAAGAAGAAAGTAAAGGCGCGAAAAGAAGTTAACCGACTCTTGACGCGATCGTTGCTTGCTGTGCTCCGATTCGAGTAGCCGCTACTCCGAGTATGAACTGTTTTTCACTGCTATGCTACAAAGTCAATTCCATGAACCATCACATGCAACTAAACATTTTATCAAATCGGGGCATGTTTATTTTCATACGTTTTACATCAAGCATATAACTTATTTTTTAGTAAAATAATTGTGCTTTATTACTTTTAATAATAGAACGAATATACGTGATTTATTCAATTACTAGCGATACCCGTCGTGGCTTCGCTCACGTTAAATTTGTAAGGAGTAGGAGAATATTTATAAAAAGAAAATAAAATTTTAGACTTTTTTTGCATAAAGACATTCAGAAATACATTTACAAAAGTGCTTAAACAAAGCCAATTAAACGATTAAACTGAAGAATTCGAGACTAACTTTTTTAATAATTGTGGAATATCACCAATGAGCGATGAGCGATGGGTATTGTGGGTTTTTTTTTATCTCGAAAATTGAGATTTCTCGTGGATTCGGGCATGAATATAATTATGCGAAAAAGTTAATGTAGCTTTCGCTTCGAGAGATCACTTTTATAATCGTTTACACGATTGTGAATAAATTGTTGAAATTGTTTATAAAGAACTAGTTGTAGTAAGATGTAATGTACTGCACACACGTATCTCATTATATATTATCGAAGAGCACAAGCAAGAAAGACGAGGAAAAATGAATAAATTTTCTGCTGCTTAGACAAAATTGAGTATTTATCTGGAGTGTGCATTAGCGGTTCTCTTTGCCTAAACACGGTCGGCTAGGCTCGTTATCACTTTTTGGCTGTTTACACGCGCATGGACATAGGTTTGGACACAGGATCCGCAGCAAGGCAGACAGGAGGAGAGGATAAATAACGTGTTTACACGCATAGAGATAGGGGCTCGGTCGAGTCTCGAAGCTAGGAATAGCTATAGATAGGGCGAGTGTGGCAGCGTAACGCGTGCGTCGACTGCCAGGCGAATATTTAATTGGATTGTGGGAGCTAGTAGTCTTTCTCTATATCGCTCGAGCCAACAAAAAGGAGTTGAATAAACACTTATCTTGGACGAATCAACGATCGAGGGAGTTACTTAAAAAGCCGAGCGCGGCTTCGAGGGACTCGAGAAGAGAGAGAGAGAGAGAAAAGTGATATCGGATAGGCCGCACATAACACGGTGTCCGCGTTCGCAGCGGATTCTGCCGTGTAGCTACATAACACGCGCGACTGGAAAAAGCTGGCGCGGCTAACGTGCGTATCTCGTTGCTCGTTGCTCGTTGCACCTTGGGAACAGACTGCCGATGGTGTTTTTTGCCTTCTGCCCATTGTTCTACGAAATTCAGACTCGATCGGCCATTTAACAAGCCAATTGTTCTCTTTCACACGAGTCGTCGCCCTAACGCTCCGTAGCCTCGAACGCAGCTTCGTTTTACGCTGCATTTCATTGCACTTTAATGCGGAATTTCAATAATTAATGCGCGCGATATTGCTCGTGACTTTTG
>CACVKI010139903.1:0-39939 GCA_902732785.1 Trichogramma evanescens | reverse complement strand
TCTCTTTTACTCTTACTTTGTCGATGCTACTCTCATATATATACAATGCGTTGTTTGTTCTTTACACAGCGCCAATTAGATTACTCGTTAGATGGCAGAAAGTCGTCGAGTTTGATCAATCGATCTCGTCCGTGTACGACTCGAGGACGAAAATAAGAGTAGAAAAGTAGAGTTGATGATTTAATTTCTCATTACGCGACTGGCTCGTGCGCGTCATGTAGCGATCAAAGGCGAGCAGCGATTTCTCGCCGTCGAATCGTCGGCCAATAATGATACAACAATACAGTGTTACAATAATACAATAAGCGGGCGAATATGTGCCCGAGTCCTTGAAATCGCGGGGCTCGAAATGCTGCTTCCAGTCAAGCTGCTCGATGCTGTACTCGCGATGCGCGTGCGAGCAATGCCAATGTGGCATAGCCTCGATCGAGTGACGTCATCTGCACGCCGCGCAACTACGATTCCAACACTTGTCCGTGTACGTAGTATAACTGTAGCGAGTCGAGCGCGTTATTGCTCAATCAGCGCTGCTCATCGGCGATTCATCGACGTACTTTGATCATCGGCTGCGATCAAAGAGGATCCAACGGCGAATTTACGCCTTCGCAGTTGGCGGACCATCCTCGCGATCGACGCTGACGTTTCAATGGACGATTGCCCTCGATTACGCGCAACAGCAGCTTTATCATCTATCATCGGCCTATCGCGGGCTTAAGGAAGAAATTTCACGTCTCTACGCGACTTGGCCTTTTTCCCCCCTTTTCCCTGCACTCGGCTAACAATGCCTGCGAAGAGCTACGAGCGATCGCAGCCTCCAACCGATCTCGTTAAGCCGGCCGTGCGTTGGCGCGAACGAGCTTGTAAACTCGCGGCCAACGATTCAACAATGTCATTGTGTATGCCAGTTCATTGAATCGTCTCGTCGCTATTTTTTCTCTCGTCCTCGTATCGATCGCCTCGACCGGACATTCTGAGCCGTGTCTTAGCCATTGGGACTCGGAGGCACACTTTTTTGGCCGCACTCGCGCCTCAACGTGCAACAAGCACTTTCGATGCGGACACCTCGAGCGAGCATCGATTGCGTTACGATCCGCAATAATACAACGAAAGCATCGCAGCCGCTGAGCGACGGATAATGACTCTCTTTCTCTCCCTCTTTCATTTGGCCTTTCTGCCTTTTATTTCTGCCTCTCTGTCCGATGCTGCTCCTATACGAGTATTTTATTTCCTCCGCCATTTCTGACCTTTCTTCCGCCATTTCTCGGAACATCTGCTGCGCGATCGAATTATAAAAACTCATATATGCGGCGAGGGGTCCGCCGCACGAGTCATTATCAGTCGATTTGTGGCCCTTTTTGCCCGCTACGCGTTTGCGGCTTCTCCTCGGCTGGCAACGCGCAAAACGAGCAAAACGACTCGTATACGTGTACGCTTGCACCTATGTACGTGTTTCTGTGAGCAATAATATTCGAGTGCGGCAACAGCTTGCCACTGCGCCACTGACAGGCTGCGATGTCTCCTCCGATGCGTCCGATATCTGCGAAATTACAAGCGGTGGATATCGACTGCGAGGATATCTTGCGGCGGCGGTGGCGGCTTTGTATTTTGGCGCCTGCAGACAATCCAACGCGTGTGCCGTTCGCAATTACGATTTTACGATTCGGAGCACGTCGCAGGCGGTCGGCAGCGATTCCACCATCGAGCGATGATCCACTGCGACTCTCTCCCCATTGATACGCTCAAATTTACCTCCAACTCCATCTCGACTTTACTCATTGCTCGCCGAAATTACTAGTAGCTGCGCACTTGGATTAGCTCATTCGTAATGAGCCAATGATTTTTCACCTAATTGCCTTCGATGCTCTTACAGATCCATCTACCATCATCTACGCTACTTTCAAACGACTGTCGACTTTTTGCCTCCGTTTCAAAGGCCGATTCGGCTCCTTTTTGCAGCTACAACGCATGCGTCACCTATGAATTTATTAATTGTTGAGTTCGACGCTCATATTAGCCAATAACTTATGCTTGTAGTAAATGGTCCAAACAATATCTCGAGTCGAAGAGTCAAAATAAAGAGTCATCGCGGCCTTATGAATGAAGCCATACACCGAAACACATATTAAAATCGAATACATAATTGATAAAGCAGCTAAAATGTTCATTTTTTCATTCTCATTCAAACTTAAAGAATAGTCGATAGAGCGTAGGCGTTGATACGATTACCTCATGAAAATAAGCCAAATGGTGCGTGAATGGCAAATCTGCTTGCATGCATCGTATCGTCAGTACTCTTGAGATTCGGATTGTAACTTGATAATACGAGAATTATTGTATTGAATAGCACAAGTATATTATATATTTCAATCGAAAGCCTAAATGTCAGGCGACGAAATTACTTTGAAATTTCACCGATATCTTGAGACAACAAGTCACACTTGTATTGATTAATCGATTCGTTAATAACATATTGTTTAATTCATGAGCACATATATATCATGTACGTATATATCATTACAAATAGCTAAAATAAGAAAAGTGTGCATAGAGTCTCGGGGTAGGCATAATTACCACACCAATTGATTGGATAAGTCGGTGCTTTTATTTTTTTGCGGCTACAAGTTATGGAATTTTATTCGGCGTGTAAATAATTGTAACGCAGTGCCATCGTTGAGCTACCTCAGCCAAGCTATCGGACGATCATAGTTTAAAAAAGAAACGGTGGCTCCAAACGGAGCCCAACAGCTCTACGCAATGCGTTCCAATTCGATGTAGTGTAAAGTGAGACGCTAGTACACGTGATACACGATTGCGAGCGCAACGATGCTCGCAAGTTGAATAGAAGAGGGCAATGAAAAGGAGAGCCGCAGCGTCGAATAAAAATTGCTATGTCTCGAATCGGAGTAGCCGAGTACGCGAGGGATGCATACGGCTAATCAAGGTGCATCCGACGCGCGACGGCCCGTGCGTCAGCTACGAGACTACGGGGGAGGAGACTAGTCGTCGAGCATCGCCTAGCGGGGATCGTTCATCGTCTCGAGACGATTCGCAATTTGTGTCGAGTAATTTGATAATCGTAGGACGAAAGGCCGAGTTGGTTGGCGCACTCGTACGATACAGACCATTGGATCGTTGCTCCTTGAGCGGAAATGGCACTCGGGCAAGCGTCAGGAAACAATGTCACGAAAATTACTCGCTTCGAAAGTATGATAAATAAAAAGAGAGCCGGCTGCGCATTACGCGCAATTCGTGTCCGGCAGGGCAAATTCACGCAAACGAATAACGCTCGGGCGTACTCGGGCTTGCGAACGTCGTCCGTGTGGCGCAGTGCAAAAGTGGCACGCGATCCAACGCTATGTGCCAAGTGCGAGACGCGTAAGCCAGGCGCAGTTCTCCTCGGCTCTCCTTGGCCATTGTCTTATTGAGACGATCGTTGCTTTTATCGGCCTACCGAAGGAGCCTCGAGTCGTTTGATTTAAGCGTCCGCTGCTGCTAGAGCTCGCTTGATTCATCGCTCCGGTGCAACCATCTCCAGCGACCTATCGCTCGTCGTCACGTACATCTTTTGATGGGGCCCTTCCTCATTTTTGCCAAGACTCGATCCGTAACTCGCAACGGCCAACCGCGGCTCAAAGCCATTTGTCCCATTGCTCGTTGACCAGATTGCCTACTACGCTGGCTGTAGCGCGCACGAGCTCTAGATAGTCGAGCCGCCAGCATGACGAGTCAACGACGTCTGCAGTCGAGAAGCGATTTGATTTCGTGCACGAGATAAGCGCGCGTGCAATGTTGCAGTAGCTCACTGGTCGACCGACTGACAAAAAAGTCCCGCTCCTCGCTCTTTCGAGACACGCGTGCGAATCCTCGTCTATTCAGTTGGACGCGGGCAAACCATTTTTTTAAACGAGCACTAAAGCATTGTGGCAGCGAAACGCATCGTCGAACAAGAGCTCTGCACGATGCACAGGCGAGACCTGCACCGACTTTTCTTCTTGACAGCTCAGCCAGGAAAAGTATTAAAATTGCTAATTTTCCGCCGACTGAACGTCGAGAGGGGCTGCGAAATGGCTTCGAAGCGCGATTTCGAGCTAGCTCGACTAATATAAACAACGAGCAAAAAAGCCGCCGACGAGTATCTTTCCCCCGCACGGAGCTCTTTTAATTGCCGAGGGGCAAAAAATCGCGACAATTGCTCCTCGTCGGCTCGGCGAAGCGACTACGTATCCAAGCCGATCGACCTTCCTTCGATTCTGTGCTGCTGATCTACCGACGAAGCCGAGTAACCGGTCCAGATCCTATTGAGATTCGGTTATGATGCAACCTATTCTCGGTCTGCAACTCGTCCGCGAGCTCTCTATTTACGCACGCGTAGAAGCCGCTTCGTGCAGCAAGATGGTGCGAAAAGACACGCGTTCCTTCGCCAAAGATCGTTTTCTCGCTCTCTAAAATAGCGACTCGTCTCTCCTTTCAATTTATTTACCCTCAAACGGATCAAGCTTGCTGCTTATATTTAAATGCAAAACAAAGCTAATTAAAAACAGAAAGAGTCGAAAGAAGAAAACGAGTGACGAATCAGGATGCGTGTAAAGACGACGAGAGAGAAAGAATCCGGCGTCCGTGTTTGCGTTTTGGTAACAAAGTGTTTGTTCAAGACAAAGAAACAAATGTCAGAAGCATCTCCTGCGCGGGCGCGTTTGACGCCAGGCCGAAATGAGCAATTGCACGCATACTCAACATCGGAGCGTACAATCCAAGAGACATGTGCTCTCCCTTTCACTCGGTCGACCCGTGCCTGTTTATGGCAAGAGTCCGAGGCTCCTTTTCCGCTCACCCCCATCCGCTACTTATTTCTATTATGTAAATGTGCCTGGGTGTAAAACGAGCTCGCCATATATTTATACCACTAAATTTATAACATTGAAAATATAAATTTTACATAGTTTAATAGCTCAAACGAGAAGATGATGAGCAATTTCGTGTTGCTCTTGCAACGAAACGAGCGCAATGTATCTCGCGCTTCATTCGAGTTTTTAAATCGAGACTCAGAGTAACACCTTGAAGTAACAAATTAGTTGGAAATCTTGATGCTTGCATCCACGTAAACAAGATTTTTTCCAAGAGTCGATTCATATAAAATTTTTAATAAATGTACGAGATGATTGTTTTGCACTCAAAGTATCGATAGGTAGTCTCGATCAAGTGTACAAAATGCGGCATACGCGTGGGTGTCGTTGGGCTTTGCACTGGATCTAAATCAATTATTGCGAGCGGCCGTCATGCCTCGATCGCTATACACGTATTCGGTATCAAAGCTCGTTGGAGGTATTACAAAATACACAGTAGAGTCGGTCCGAGCCGAGCCAGGGTGAAAGTGGCTTCTTAATGCGACGCACCCTTTGATTTTGACGCTAGACGAGCTATGCGCGCGATTCGATGGCAGGCTCAAGGGGTCGTCTCTTTACGCGTAACGTGCCTCGCCCTACGTGCAATATTTGTCGAAGCCGAGCCGAGGGATCGACTCGATGAATTTATGCAGGAAATTTTCTGCAGAGCGCCGAGAACTCAAAAGTGCCCCGAGCGAGAATCGATTCGACACGTCGCGCGCAACATTAATCCGAATTCCTTTCGATTAGTTTAAAATGCAGCTGTGGAAAGAGATCCATGCCTATCTCGACTGTAACGCATGACTGTGTGAGATATCGGTCGCTGCGCGCCTAAACAAATGAAACACGTACGTAATGTCGGCACTAGCGGGCAGAATAAAAAATTTCGGCTCGTGCTCGTCAATTAGAGGGGGACGACGCGTTGAGGCAACGAAGCGCGACTCGGACGATGCCGAGTGGGTGTGAGCCAAGTGCCAAAGCGCAAAGGTGCGATAAATACTCGATAAATTTTTCATCCGCCTCATATTTATGCCCATATTTATATAACATTTATACAGGCGTAATGGGCCGCGAATCTGAATAATTAATTCGCGCGTTAATCCGTTTATTAATTCGTAGGCAAAGTTATTGGTTTGGGCGCATTCCTGCGCAGTGTTTGGCTACACGTCATGCGACGAGCTCGCGCGCCCCCAGCTGACAAATTTATCGCGCACATATACTTGTAATATACAGCTGTTAATACTGATGTTTGCGGCACATTCGTAATCGGGTCATGGAGAAATGCGGCAGATATTTTCATATATGCTAGTTCCTAAGAGAGTAGATATATTTTATATACAACAAGTGTAAAAAGAGTACGAATTTCGACAATTCCCAGCTTTTACGAGGAACTATTAAAAGTATCGCGCTCGGGCTGACTCATCGATTGATCACACAGACGCCTGAGCTGCGTATAATTTTGCCCGATTTTGATGTGAATTTACGGTGTTTTAAGAGAGACCGAGACCTTTGCCTAAACAGCCAAAAGAGAGAGAGAGAGAGAGAAAGGGGAAAGAGAGCCGAAATGAGGAATTATACGTATTTTATAATAGAAAAAACCTCAGCACGGAATTCTCCAGGCGGCCCATAATAGCTCTTCTGCCTCTGCTTCTTTTTCTTCTTTTTCGATATATATAAACGAGAGGTCGGTAAATCCACATTATTAGCTTTAATGAGGGTCGCTGAGGAGTGCCGCCGTCGCTGCCACTCGAAAGCCTGGACCGCCTGCTGCTGTATTCTGCTCTGCAGGCAGATTTGGAAGCGACTGGCCGTCGTATTTAGCGCTCGAGATCGCTTTTACGAGATTGACAGTAGGGCGCAGATCTCGAAGCAGCTCATCACACTTCTACCTCGTTCCGGGCCAACGCGCCAATTTTTATTCTCTTGGCCCATCTATTTACACTTACTTTGTATGCTTGTATTTGACTCTTTTTTTTTGGGTAGGAGTTTGTCGTTTTTCGCAAGCGCAAAATGATTCGTTCGGATGCGTCGGTCGATTTGCAGCGCAGGAAAAAGGACGATCGCAGATGCATACTTACTAGGTACACGCAGCGCGTAAGTTGGCTCGAGTGCGCGCGTTGAAAAACAGCTAATAGGATGATGTTGCTCCGAGTGAGAAACGGCAAGGAAGTTAATACGATTTTTGCGGTGCTGTAAAGGCGAGATAATCCCAAAGTTGGTTTATTGTCGGTGAGCGCGTCGTGCCGCCAGCGGACCGAGCGGGATTACAGGACGACGACGAGTGCGGCTTTCCATTATTCCATTAGGCCGTCGCGCTCGCGCAATAGGCCTGTATACTCGGTCGGTCGGGCGCAGTTGGCTCGTGCGCAGCGGAGGATGCGCGACTCGAGACTTACAAAACAGGCGTACAAAACAGATAAGGCCTGGATAGGTTTGCCAAGGGAGAGGAAGAAGCGTCGCGCGTTTTACGCTCGACGGGCCGAGGCGAGAGGATTTGGGGATGCGTTGAACACGCCCTATTGTGACTCCGTGTATGTACGAGCTTGGATGCCTGCCTATATTCAATTTGGACAATTTGTACCAGCTACAGGACCCCTCGATGCTCGAGTCTATCTCGCAGTATTATATATATATATGAGGTATGCAAGCGTCAAAAAGCGACAAAAAGGCCCTTCCTCAATGGGCCATCTGGTCAACCGAAGCGAATACACTTACTTAAAGGCCCAACTGACAAAGCGATTTATTGACACTGTTTACATAATACCGCGCGCAGCAACGAGTCGTGTACGGAGCTATAGAGACGCGTAGCCACCATCTCACCGCGATCTACCTTTCCCTTCCTTCTGCCGCTCTGTCTCGTGTGCTTGGCACAATGACGTTTTCGGCTCATTGTCATTGAGCATTTGCACGAACGTAAAAATGAAAAGTGATGCCTGCAGTGGTCCTCGTCTGCCCGTATTGGCCCCACGCACGCACGCACGCACACGATTGCGCAACAATTGCCATCGTAACGTACATCATTAATGAGCTGCTTTACATGCCATGGACTTTGTTTCGTGTCTTATACCGTCGATGTACCTGCGGTCGCAGCACTCGCTTTCTCCCGTTTGCTCGAGCTGCTTTTCTTACTTCCGAATCTCGGTGCGCTCGTCCGCAGGCATTGTACGGCATTGTCGTTCGCTGCAGGACGTACCTTTCGACCTATCGCTCGTGTTGTCGCCCGTGCGAGCACTTCACCCTACACCGCACAACGGACCGGGACAACAGCGGAAAAAACGTGCTTATTCGATCGTACGAGGCAAAAAGTACAAAAGTACAAGAATCGAGCGAAAAATGCTTGTAGCGCTACGAGCAGATGTGCGCGGACTCGGAAGATTATGCCATTATAATTTATGCCAGTTCACCCATGCGTAATTATCCCATCGATGCTTTTAATAAATGGCCTGATTAATTACGTGTCAGTAATTAGCTAATGTGGATGCTGATTTTAAGCGATTTCCAACGAGGCCCCAGCAATCGAAAAGTATGCCTAATACGTATCGACGAGCGTGCGAACTGTTGGCAATGACTCTTCTGGATCTACACATATTAAATATATAACATATAGAGCTAGCTCGGAGCTAGTTGAAACGGTGACGCGGCACAAGTGCGCCACACACACACACACACACACACACACACACAATTGCGTATTCATAAAATCATAAAATGAAACGATCAAAGTATAATAAGGTGGTAATTTAGCGCGCGGTTCGTGACTCAAACAATGGCCCGGACAATACGAATACGCGTTACAACGTACTCGCTACAGCAAATCCGAAGCCTATGCTACGCGTACAAGTCGCTGCGGTCAGACTGCGTAGGCACTCCTTTGAGGTCTGATGGAGGTGTGAGCCAACATTTCGACATAATATGCTACATACATTGTATGCGTCAATCGAATTAAATCGCGACTCGATGCACCTTACAGGCGCATAATAGCTCAACTCTAGCTCGATCTAAGCAAGCGAGCAGACGAGTTGCGGCCAGGCTGCCTTTCGCGCCTATTATTATTATTACGATGCTATTTATAAACGAGGCGTTATCATTACTTTACTCAGCTCTTTGCTTTTCTCGACTGCGCGAGTAACGAGTGTGGCTTGCCGACTGGCACTCGACCGCAGCGAGCCCGTGCACCGAATCACAGCTCGCGGAGCAAAATCTCAATTGCAGTAGAAAACTGTAGGTTTATTGGCTGACCGAGCGAGCGTATCATACGATACAAGCACAAGCGATCCAACTGTCGAGACCATCGGCACGTCGTTGCGAATAAAGTCGCAGATGATGCTGCGTTACCTCGGAATCGGATCGTCCTTTCATCGACTCGAGGTCCAGCTTGCGGCTACTCGAGGCGCCTCCTTCTCCTTATGCTCGCTTGCGATCGTTGCAATCGATGCAGCTGGACTCGCGAGCAACTCTATACCGTATGGGAAGGCGCGAAAAAATTCATTCGTTGGCATCGTCCCGCGCCAAGGCCCACGAAGGGCCAAAATTACGCGCGGCCCGTGCAGGAACGTCGCTGCAGCCGAGATCAAGGCGCTTGTAGCAGTCGCAGAGAGCAGAGACGGATGCAGGCCAGGAGCGGCCCGCCACGGACAATCAAACGCGTCCTGCCCGCGTGTCTATAATGTACGAGGAATTAACATTTTAACGGCGCGGGATCGGGAGAGAGATAGAGAAGCAGAGAGAAGCGGAGAGAGATTCGCGTTGTGTGGCCAGGACGCATCAGGCATATAAGCAGCTATGGCGGCAGGTAGTCCTAGGCCGTCACCGTAAGCCACACCAGCGGCCGGAGCAGAAAGAGAGAAAAAGAGGAATGGTATAATAAATATCCCAGCAGCTGTCAATTATACATCCAAAAGTCACCGCGCAGCGATAGGAGCGTCGGATAAAAGTCCGCCCGCAAGAGTTCGGATGTCATCGGGTGTTGGTCGCATCGCTAAAATATACCATTATACGCGAGAGAATACATTATATTAAAGGAGGCAGCTCAGAGCCGGCCGACACGCATAAAACGCGAGACTCGGCTTTGCGAGAAAGATGCGAGAAAGAGAGAAGCCTTTGTAGGTGTTTGTAGGGCGGCATTAGACCCTACGTAGTAGAGAGATGGACAACTGACGAGATCGACGAGACGCGTCGTATACGATAGCTGCGGCGAGGAATCGCTGGCGCCTATTAGCCCCTTTGGCAGGATGATGCAAGCACTTTTTATATCTCGCTCGGCCCATTCGACGCTACTTTCGGGCATAACAGTCGGATCGGAGGCTTATTAATGCGCGAGCATGTGGCAGCCGACTGCGCTGCTCCTCGAGTCGTTTGTATCCGCCGTTTGTCACCGATTTTAGCAGCTCGCTCGCAGCTTATATAGCTTCCATCGTACGTCGACTGTCGAGGCGCTGACCAGCAACTGGCAACTTTGATGCACTCGGGCCTTTGATTGCGGTACTTTGTTGCGATCGTGGAAAAAGTCGCGCGCGAATGCACGTGCCACGAGTGAGCATGGCTAATGGGTCGAAAGAAAGAGAGAGAGCGAACTACAAGGATGTAGCCGAGTAGCGAGCGTGCTGCATCGAATACAGCTGATGCGCACGAGCCTCGAACCCGACGAGCACGAGGAGGCCTATAAACGGTTTGCCCGCTCGTTCAACTGGTCCTCGTTGATTGAGCGATTTTCTCGAGGCTCCGGTAGCTCGCTCCCTCGTCGCAAGCATCGTCCGTAGCGAAAACGCACAAGTACAGGCTGTCGGCCGCCAGAGAGAGAGAGAGAGAGCTGCAATTTTCTTGCCTCTGCAGCTTCCATTCTTCGGCCGAGCGAGTAAAATCGTTGATCCTCGAGCGAGCTCGGCTTCTCCCTCTCGTGCGTTACACGTTGCATCACAGCTCGCGAGTGTAGAGTTGGTGCAGCCTCGTGCACTCGAGAACTCGCTCGGACACTGGACAATAGCTGGGCCGGCTAATCCGCGCATGCACTAGACGATCGCGTGACTGCGCCAGCTTATTTTTGTGCACCTTCGCGCGCGTGGTATAGAGCGACGTGCATAACCGGGGGCTCGCTCGCTGCCGCATTTCCACGCGGGTGGCTCGTTCCGCGAAAAGCGACGTATAGAACGTGTAGGCGCGCGACGCTCCGCGTCTTTCGCAGCTCGAGCAATTATTGAACTCGTGCCGCTACTGGTGTGCGTACGCCGACTTCTCTCTCGACCGACGACTCTCCAAGTATTCCGTATGCGGTGCCAAGTGCACGTAACTGCGCATGACCGAGCTGCGAACAGCCAACTGCAAAACTCCACTGCCAACGACATAAGGAGAAAGTATATAATTAGCTGACCGAACTAATGATGGCTTTCTGCGCTCGCTCGCCTTCTCACGTACGTCCAGTGTGTGCAGTAGAGAATATGTAGTAGAAATAAGATGTTGACCAGCGATACTTTTCCAACGAGACATTTTTCCCCTGGCGCCGATCGCGCCCAGCTCGTAAAATCGGCCCGATCTATTTTCGCGAGCCATTGTCGCAGCGAGCTCTTCGCCGAACCATTCCACGCTTTGCTGCACGCTTTCGATTCGCAAAGGATGTAAATGCGCGAATCGCGTATACGAGTAGGCGAAGAGCCCTTGGTCAGTCGACTCGGGTGGTCCCGACAATTAATCAATCGCAATTGCAGCGATACGCACGAGATCGGCTGCGCACTTTCTCTCCCAGTCCGGCTCTTATCCTCTTTCTTTTTTTTTTTTGTGCAACTCGCTACAAGTTCTAGCGTGGCTTTTGCTCGAGTTTGCCCGTTGTTTCGAGCCGGTTCGCGCCTCGACCAACTCTCTGCCGCTCGACGCTTTCTCGATTAGCTGCTGCAGTCTGCTACGCGCGCGACACCAAGAGAGGGAGTGCGATTGAATCGTATAATACGTGCGAGACAAATTTAGCCACTGCGAACGACCCAAAAGCTCGGAAAATTGCAGTCGGACGAAAAGCTGGCTGCGATCGATAGCGTAACGAAACGATGTAAATTAATGCAGGCCTGGCTTCGTTCGCTGCGTTCGATTCGGTACAAGCTCTTGGGCACGAGGTAGGGCAGGCGAGATTTATTGCGCTCGACGCGAGCTAGCTAGTCGCGGATTCGCCGATGCTCGTACGCGCACTGCCACTAGCGGAGCTCGCGATCGAGCGATAAATAATCCGGCCTGCGAAACGCTCGATTGTGTGCGAGTCGCGACGAGCGCCGGTGGATTTTTGCCGGCCACGCGAGCTAGACGCTATTACGATAGGAATCGCCTCTTCGCCTTTCTCTCCCTCTCGCGCGAGTATACCGCAGCGCATTCGATTGCATTTATTAGTCGACGCAGCGTCGTTGCTCGCCTTTTGCAACTTTGCAACGACCATCGAGGCTGAACGTAGCTATAATATAATTTTCACCTCTGCTACAGCAAGTACACATCTCAACGTAATTGGAGCGACTAACTCGATACGCGAGCCCGTACGAACGTTCGACGTTGGACCCCGTATTAATTAGCAACAGCTTTCAATTTTCACGCGTCGATTGCCATATTTAGCCGAGTTATGTACCAACTGTTTGATCGCGCTAATTCGAATGCCTCGAGTACGGTGTATATAGGAAGGCTGAATTCTATATAAGCTGAGGTGTTTGGCCCTCGGTGCGGCGAGCTGCGAGTCAACGGGACAAGGAGGGGAGAGAGCCAGAACACGTACTACACATGCATCCAGCTCGTTCGTGATCTAAAATGAAACAATAGAAGTGCAAATATTACATTCGTTTAATGAGCGACTCTCTTTCAGCTCTGCATAAAGCGCCATATTATTTGCTCCCCTTGAATTAGCAACATCTTCCTTACCGAATGTCTGTTTACATAGGATTCGACACTCGTTTGTGATTCATTTACAATGACCAAAACTCGTTTGTTTATGCCAAACGAACGCTGGAAAGGCGCTTCGTAACGCCGATTCTATTTGCGATTCGCCGTACCGTTGGTCCGGCAAATATCGAGGCTTTCCGCGAGCCTCGAGTGGCTCGCCAAAAGACAAAGCCTAAAGGTAGCGAAGCGAGCGTCACCGAGGTCGCAGGAAAACTGCACGAAATTGCACAATCGCGACGCGCACCTACTATACGATCCGTCAGAGCACTCGTACTCACTAATCGCGCCCAACTGCACTGGAATTCAAGGTTTAACGACACTCGCAGACGAATTCTAGACGAACTCGGCGGATCGAGCGAATTGCCTGGCCGAGACGATGGGACTGCGAAGGGAGTCGTCGAGGATGCAGCCTGCTCGGTCTCGCTCGAGAAGCGATCGCGTAGTGCGTCGCTGCTGCTGCTGCTGCTACTGCTACTTGGCAGTTTGGTGGTGGGAGCCTCGGAGCGGCGTAGTGGGGACTGGGGCCGCTGCGTGCGGTCTTCAGGCCGAGGGCCACCCAAGTTGCCTCGTCGCCGCCACGGCACTACGGCAGCTCTGGCTCGCGCGCCACTATCTGCACGCACGCACACACACATACACAGAGAGAAGAGACGTTTCTGCACTTTTCGAGTCTCGCGCGTGTGTACGAGTCGGGGCTGTTGGCATTGTGAACGAGACGCAGAGAGAGCGAGAGAGAGAGGAAGAAGACGATGCGTCAGGACCACCGGATTATCGCTCGAGTCGTTTCTTTGGGCCGTTGTGCGGGCCGCGACACCGAGCTCGCGGCTTATCGATCGCTTTATTAAAGCTCGGCCCGTAGCTCGCTTATAGCCGCTATATAGACTTTTACTCGGCGGCCTCGAGTGCGCTTCCGATATGCTTCCGCGAACTGGCCTGCATACGGCCAACTCCTGCCCGACCTCGTTTTTTCCTCGTCGAGCAGCTACCTGCAGCCGTAGTTGCTTCCTTGTCCGACTATGCGCGCGTTACGTCGTGTAAGCTAGCTGCAGTGACGCGACGATTCTCCGCTCCTTATCCCTGGACGTCTTATTCGCGCGCAGGCCGCAACGGCAACTTTTTGCACCTGATTTACGCGTGCCACACACCGTATGCGCCTTTCGCCCTTTCTTGAACCGTCACGCGTTACACGGAAATATGCCGTCTCGGCTCTCCCCCTTGTCGACTTGCAGCGGCTCGCGCGATGATCCCCAAAGTCACTCGGGTTCAACTTTGAAGCAGCTGCGCGCTAGCGGAGCGACCAAAGCCACCGACTACGTTTTCGCTCGTCTTTCGTCGCGATACCGATGATGATTCGTTTCAGTCCTCTTATGCTTGCTCGATAACTTTGTCAGTGGAAACGAGCAAGACGATAAGTCGAATCTTAACGATTCGCGAACATTGCCCAGCGCCAATTCGACTGCGTCGACTCTCCTTGAGACTATTACTCGCGCCAATTCATTACTGCGATATACTGTAAAAATTTTATTGATGCGATGATATTGTCCTTCGAGTCGAAAGCAGCGATGCGTACGCGCTGATTCATCGTTCGTTTCACTGCGAATTTGCACCGATCAAGCTCATCGATTAGCCTAGCTGGCTTCTTATCGGATGAAATATTCAACGGCTCCCACTCAATTTATTATAATTTATTAATTATAATCTGCAGCTCGCGTGGCTACGAGCACTTTGACGAGGTTTGATTTGGTCGTCCGAAAATAAGCCGAAAAAAGCTCGATCGCGGATCAGAGCTCGTTGAAGAAGAGAACCGAATCAAGTGTCGCTTTGGAAGCAACGCTGCAATTGGCAACATCATTTTTTTTTCTTTTATTTTTTTTTATGTAAGCTGCTCCGTGCGATGAGCAAAATCCAAAGATCGGTTCTCGCTCGGCAACTAAATAGGGAGCTGGATCAGCGGCCAACAGCCTGTTGCAGAGACGCACAATTATTTCGAAAGCGAGATCGTAAACGAGAGTGCGCAAGTAAGTGCGCTGCGTGACGTGCCGCAATTCGAGCGATCGACTCTCGACGGCCGCGCACAATTTCTTCCTTTTCCAAGCAGCTGCTGGCGTGCATTCTATACCTCGCATTCGTTGTAAACTTATTTGGACTTGTAAACTTTGAGACTTTAGCGGCAGACGAGTTGCAGTCGGCTGGAGCCAACGAGAGGCATTGCGAGCGCAACGAATCGTTGGGCCAGGATCCGCTCGATTGAGTCATTCGCGTCGAGGAGCGATCCATTACGATCGATGATTATTACGGCCGGCAATTGATCGGTCATTTATCGGGCCTTCTGGATTCTCCGATCGAGCCACACTCGCGACGGGAATAATTTCAAAACTGCTCGCGCTCCTTTCGGATCGTTGAAGCTCGACTATATAATAATAATATAAGGCAGCTGCGTGATTTCATCGAGCGACCGAGGCAATTATCAATGATCCAAGCTAACAAAAATATATTATAAGTACGTCGTGTCGTTGGCAGCGTTCAGGGCTAAAATATGCAGCCGGCGTACGATTTATGGATCTTTGGAGCTATTATCGCTCGCACGGCTCAGCAAGATTTATGCTCGCGCAATGCACTTTTATTTGTTGCGTGGAAAATTGGACGAGCCGCGATCGGTCCATCTCCGGTCGGCCGATAAGCCGCGGCTTGCCAACGGACGCGCTGATTTCGATCCTAGCTAATGCGCCTTCAGCCAGCCCAATGAATTATGAATTACGACGCGATACGAGCGGAAACAATGGCTGCCGCTACACCGTGACGCGCAGCAGCGTACGTACGAGCCGCGATTCGTGATAAACGAGTCGCTAATTACGACGAATGTCGCGAGAAATTATCGCCGCTAGAGGACGACGGCGGGAATCTCGAGCCGTCGCCGTGCGTAATTTGCTCATCTCTCGCTGCGTAGGAAAAAGAGCGGCGTAATTGCGAGCGACTACTTTGTACCGCTTGTATATCGGGCCGCAAGAAAGAGGTCAGCCTCGTGCGAGTGCACTGGAATTAGCGCTCGATATTAGGGCTTAATGCTCGTGGCAAAATGAGAGGAGGCCGTAATTTATGGGTCGTTTGAAGTAAACGACGACGACAACGACAGAGTCGCTGCATCGAGCGTTGAGCTATCCCCTGAATTATGGCCTGCTGGCACAGCGACGCTGCTTAACTAGTCTTGAGTTACGACGACGTTACCGCGACGCTCTTGTAAATCGTTCGCAGCTCTTGTGAATCGTACGCCTGTGCGAAAAAGCTCGACGTCAGCAGCTTTTATATTCTTTTGAGCGATGCAACAGGCCGAATCTCGCCGGAGCGGGGCCAGGCCTGCATCTACGCTAATTGCCAGCAAAGCAGCGCAGTTTCCTTTGAAACCTCGCTCGTTTCGAGCGGTCGCGCATCCACGAGTGCCGACCATTTGCAACTGGTCCTTTTTTCAACGAAGATTACGATAGATTCGAGCTTCGACCATTACCAACTTACTGACTGCTGAATTTCTCCAAACTCCGAGGATGCTCCAAGGATGGATACAACGGAGAGTCGGAGAGATGCCGGCTAAGTTGGTTGGAGCTCGAACTAGGCTAGACGTCGCTGCAGTTAGCGAACTCGATCGACGATTCAATCGGCCCGATCGGCCTTGGAGCGACTCGCGATTCGAGCTCGTTCTTTGCGCATTAGCGGCGGCGCGTCGAGGAGCCGACAAGTACATAGTACGTATACGTATCGCAGGCAAATGGGAAAATTACAGAGGTACGTGGAATACGGGGCGAGCTGCGTACGGCACGTACGGATCGAGGAGAGCGGTACAATTTGCCAAGTGCATTTTCGCTTTCTTTCCTCGTGGAGGCTCGAGCGAGTGAGCGATTACTGGCCAGGCTGTGTATATATACGCTTGCATATGTCATCACCTGCGTTATGAATTGTAGGATCGCGGCTGGCTCCACCCACTTCCTGCGACCGGAAACGAGTCGCACGCGCCGACACACACTCACGTAGGCGCGACACCGCTCTCGATTTCAGTTCAATTCCAATTGTACCAATTGTCAGCTAATTGAAATAAAAGCGCCAAAATTAATGCATCTCTTGCATAACTGCATATCTATCATGACTCAAGTATAGCAGCGAGGCTTGAGCTTTGAGAAATTCGACACCTAACTCGATCCCTCGGCCGCGTCGAGCCAACGAAACAAATGTATAAATTTTAGCAATCGATTAACGATCGTAGCAATGATGAGAGATGAGATCGTTCGGGTCTAGTTGGATATGAACGTGCCTATTGCTTAGGACGAGAAAGCAAAGATAAAGCGAACGAGCTACGGTGTTGGTGCGGACCGAGCTCTCCCACGTAGTAGGCAAACTAGGATCGATCCCCGAGAGATAGCTTAGATACGAGCATTACACGCCTATGCTCGATGGAGCTAGCTTCATGGAGTAAGCTGGGCTGCTCGTTGTTTAGGGATCGAGCAATCTTCAAACAGCTTCGAGACGCGTACGAATCAGCTCAACAAATTGCCGTTTGTTTAGCAGCTGAATCAACTCGAGGGTCATTTTCTCGTTGGCTCTCTTTGCCAGATTCGATAGCGACATTCGATCAACGTGTTTTTGCGATAAAAGTCGCTGCTAAAGCCGCTTAGTATTGCGCAACAGGCTACTGTAATTACTGTATGTACTATAATTCTGCTCGTCTCTCGCTAAATGAAGATGCTCAAAGATCGGCGAGCTAGCGAGTCTTAATTGCGCGTTTCCTCCCACCATCTCTAGCTAGATCGTCTGGTCGTCTAGGAGCTAGTCGAGCGGATGCGAGCAATTAACGAGTTTTCACCGCGTGCCGTGCTGCTCTCGTTGATGTACGCACGATTACTCGGAGCGCGTCAAAAGTTGCTCGGCCACGAGCTTCCGGATCGAGCCTCGCACGCAGGCGACGACGCGTCCTGGCCCGAGTGAGTTATTACCGCTGCACCTAACGATTGGCTGTCGCGCGCGAATCGATAGCCGTCGTCGCACACGTTCAAGAACATTTCCAGCTCGCTCGTTTGACAAAGGACTCGTAAACGCTCGCGATGCGTTGCCCTCTTTGTGGATATACTACAACCAACTACCTTTGGCAAGGAACGAGTGCGGCCCTAGCTTTATGGACCGTGACGAGCTAATTACTCGCGCGCCGCCTAACGAGCCATCTTTTCCTTTTCTCGATCTTTTTTTTCCAGTAGCAGCCCCCCCTTCGCCTTGAATCTACGATCTAGGACTAGCAAAACATGTATTCGTTCTCTGCCCCGTACCTTGGCTGCGCTAATTAATGCGTTAATGAAACGACCTGCTCATTGTCGAAAACGAAAACAAGAAAAAATTAGTAGCCTAGCTCGCGAGAGCTGCCGGTTATAGTGCGCTGCTTCTGGAAAAGCGGCTCGAGCTTGACTTGGCTGAGACGCGTAGCCAACGATCATTCTCGTTATAACGACCTCGACTGCTGCTACCGCGCACTTTTTTAGCTCGGCTTCGACGCTGGAGTCGAGAGGGAGAGAACCGCCTTTGCCTTTTACACATTTTTATGCTCTTAGCCGACAATTATGAGCCGGCAATTATATCACAATGAACATTTTATCCATATTAGCTGTATCCATAACAGCTCCCTGTATGAGCCTCATTATCACACCTTTAATTAAAACGTACTTAATCATCGAGCGAGCGAGCTCGACTCTTGCTTAGCCCAAGCGCGCACTTATATCGTGTAATTAACCTTTTTCTCTCCTCTTTTGTTTCAGGTGAGTATCTACGAGCGGCACTATGAACGTTATCCCTCCTTCTTGGGTAAGTCTGCGAGTAATTTGGCTTTTTGCGCCAAACTTGCAACGGCTTGTATCGCCCCTCCGATCCAAAAGCAACTAAACAATTGAAACAGCGGCTTTCGTTCGTCCAATTGAATTAGTCGAGTTTAAAAATGAATTTCGTCGACTCGAATTTATTCCGCGGAGCAATAGATCCGAGCTTCGTTAAAAGTCGCTCGAGTTGGCTCGTTTCATTCGGACGAGTGGAGCGCCACAGAGCTACATCTCTGAATGGGGAAAATAGGCGATGGACTCGAATAATAAACTGCCCACTTGAGACGATATAAGTCGAGGATCGGTCCTGCTAACGAATATCCTTGGTAGGCTATGCTTTGCAGCTATCTTGCCGCACGCACACAACTCCGAGTCGAGTGAAATCTGAGCTGGAGGAGGAATAATCAACGTTGACGAGATTTCGCCTCTTTTGCATATTTATAGAGACGATCGCGCTATAATAAAAATTAATATGATATAATATGTATACATTCAAAAGCTAAGCTCGTTTGGAAAAAAGATACGCCTGATGCGGCTGCGTAAATTTTGATGCGGAGCCCGGCCAATACATCAATTAAATGCTAGGATTATTGCAAAGGGTGTGAAGAAAAAATTGAAATCGGCACGCGGTGGCAAAAGTGTCCAATTCTAGCTATCGCGCGTTTATATTCGTTGGCAAAGTTCAAGTTGTATATAGTGGTGGGCGACGTGACGAGGAGATTAAGCGACTTTTATCGTATCAAATTCCTCTCTTTGATAAATGATCCGGAGCATTGGTCATTTGGCCGGGCATCTCTCGTAGGATAGGAGCCGATCATTTCTCAGGTAAAAAAGATGGACGAAATGCTCGGGGAATTCGGACAATGACCCAGAACGCATCTAACGAAAGTCATTGTAAAATCGAGCGAAGCCCGTCTGTCCCACGCGGATCCGTTGCTGGGCGCTTTGCATATATATAGTCGGGGGGCCGGCTACGCGTCGCAGTTCGCACGCATACTATGCTATATATCCTTGGAATCCGTATTAGCTTGCTTATGCTTCTGTTGCTTTTGGTATCGAGTCGAGTCGACCTTGGCCTCCGGGTCAGGCTCGAGACTCGCTCATCGTCATTAGGCTTCGTTACGATCGCGTTGATATAATTGCGATCGAGAATCGAGCTACGGTCGCAGGCGCCGCTCGGCATAGAGGTGAAAATTGATCGACAGCTCTTTTTTTCGCGGCCTCGTCGAGCTTTGATTCGTCGCTCCGTCATAAATCCATTAGGCTTTTTTTATGAATCAGCCAACTGCTCTCTGGCTGAAAGTTAAATAAGCACCATTAGAGGCTCGGGCGATTAATTAGGACTAGGGCTCGACGAACGCGTCAAATTAGCGGCTTATTTTATTTCGATTATTGGATATTATAAAAGCATAAAGCTGCACTCGATCTGCACATCTTTGCGTTGCATATATATGTATAGTTGTAAAGCACATAATAAACAGAGAGAGAGAGAGAGAGAGAGAGAGAGAAAGAGGCGCAACGCAATGGTGTGCGTCGACGCGTGCGGGCCGCCGAGCAATTGGAAACTGAGACTTAATTATTATACGCATTTAAGTATATAATATACGTCAGAAAATAGCTCGTATAATACATTTGAGCGCGTGCGTGCGTGCGAGCAGCGCGTGAAATACCTGTTTAAAATGACAAGTTATTTTATTTTTTGCCACCCAGCCAGTTGGCCAGAGATGGCGATATTTAAATTTCAAAATAGTCAAACATCTTGCATAAAAGCCAATGCGAACGTGTCGCTCTCGAGCCCATTATACATGATATGTGACACGCTATATGTATCCTCTGCCACTATATATATATTATATGCATACATGTATTTGTACATAATATACAATGCAGGCATGTGGCCAAGCTGTGGTGTGATGAATCGCGTTTATATACCGAGCCAACGACACAATGTCATTGTGTTGCTGCTGCTGCTTTATTGATACGTACATATATAGAGAGCTATAAGTTTTAAAGGGAGAAAAGTTTGGCATCTGTTTTGGGGACGACGTGGCTAATAGATCCACGCGTCCTTTCCAAGCCAAAACAGCCAAGGTTTTGTCGAGGCAGAAATTCAGCCAAGTACAACAAGGCAGTTGTTGTGGCGGAACATGTATATCAGCCATTGAGCCCATGGGCCCATTGAGTAGCGCTCTATAATTCACTCCATAATAAGCTACAGATTTTCCTGTTGTATCGGCTAGGTAGGCAGTCTCTCGCACGCATGTCTTACAGCTGAAAAATGGCATCGTGACTTTTTGACTCATTGTGCTCGTAGCTGCGAGTCCGCTCGAGAAGGAAAATACGAAGAGACGAAGAGACGAAAAGAGACGAAAAGAGACGAAAAGAGGAAATTTGTCCAAAGGCCAGCTAATTGAAAACTAGGCTCGATCCCATAGCTCGGTGCTGGCCACGCGCTGCAGCTCGTCGAGCGCAATAAAGAGACGGTAGCCGCACGCAAGAGCGCAAGTGGTCGTTGGTATTACACATTGGTCGGGCTATCGCAGTGGTGCGAATTGCAGTGTGCAGTATCCGAGTCATGTGTCGAGCGAGCCACGGGGAGGGGAGCTGCGCTCAAAGTAGAAGCTAGCAGCGAAACGAGCCTCTCGGCCGCTGTTTGGTCTGGCTCTCGCGAGCTCGGGCTCGTGCGCGGGCGAGCTCAGCGGTCTCATATAGTCGAGAGCAGTGTAGCATTCGAGCTACAGCGGCGGCGGCATGCAGCGCCTAATGTATGCCAGGGGCTAGCACGGTGGTCCCGCTACAGCGTGTGGGTGGTCCGCGTCCTCCCTGTCGAGGCACTCCCCTGCTTACTCAGCTCTGCACACATACTCGCTGCTGCTGCTACTCACGCTCGCGACCTCACTTCTCCGCTTCAAACTACCTCCGGACTAAAAACCCTTTGCCTAAAGATCCTTTTCCTTTCTATCGCTTACTTATGCTCCTCGCCTTTTCTTTTCGTTGCAGCTCATTTTCTTGCCTATCTATTACGACCCAAGGCCCGACGGATAGCCCAATCTTATAAAACGTACATCTTGACTTGTATTCCTCCGTCTCTCAATTTTTATGTCTCAATCGCTCATCGCTGCTGCTGCTGCTGCTGCCTCGATGCTAACGATTCCATCAAGTAGCCAAGTCGAGCGAGCGGATGAACGAGCAGACATTTGTCTCTCGCCAAAAGTCCAGCTCTGACAAAACATCGATCGGCCACTTCTCCTCCCTCGCATCTATTATATACGCATATCGCGTATTATGTACTGCCTCGTATTATAACGAAATGCCACGATCGATCACTCAATCCGATCCAGTTCCTCGTGAGGCTATTTTAATGCGCTACATCTTATTGGACTCGCACGTGAGTCCAATGTGTCACATTTACTTAACAATATTGCAATTTACTCGACTGCGCCAAATGAGATGTATCGCTGCTAGAGCCAGTCAAGAGCACTTCCCAATGCCAGACTTGGCTAATTCTGCACTCTCATAGAGATCGACGCTCCAACCTCTTGACCATTTGATCTTGAAAATCCTTGAAAAACAACAAAAAAGCTGAACAAAAGAAGCACGAGCCGGGGGCCCGGGCCGAGGCGAGCTTATTAGATGCTTGAGTAAACACTGGAATGACGTGTCATTCGACGCCGCGTCCGCAGTCAAAATCGCACTCGACACACGTCTCGGTATCGAGCCGCAAAAACATTTACTTATCGACACATTAACTACTTTTATGCATTGCCTATGCGTTTCCAGACTATCTCGTGCGATATAATCGAATTTAAATGACATGTAAATACGACGACTCGATATTATATCTAGCTGGTAAGCTCTGCCTATTTATGTACACGTCATTTCTTTCGCGGACGTGGATAATCAATCGGTGTATCGGAACTATGGACTCGTCTCACTCGTCGGCGAGGCGAGCTCGTTTGTACGTCGTGTCGAGCTGCTTTTTAATGTCGTCTCTTCTCCTCTTTTGCAACTGATTATTCCGTTCTATGAGCTACCGTCGAATTATACGTGGCTTGGCAGGCCTCCTATACGAACTCGTATACTTAACAAAGGACAGCTGTCACATCCGACAGGATTAGCACGTCTGAATTACGCCTCGCTACAGGATACTGCTCCTGCACTGCAAAATGTGCTCTTTGACCTCTACTCGGATCGGATCCAGCAGCGCAACGATTTCGCAACAGGACCGAGTCGAAAATGAAACTTGACATCGTGTGAGGCATGGCGAGCGAAAAAAGAAGCCTGACAGACGAGATGCGGTCGATTGTAAAAAGAGCAGCTAATTGTCGGCTAAATTAATTGCGCCAAATTTTCCCGTCCGAGTTGGAGCTCGATAGCGTAATGGAGCATTTGTAGCTCGTAGATCGGAGCATTGGAAGATTCGGCACATGGCACATGGATGAGCGAATACGTAAATATGGATAAAAAGCAAATTTGTTGTGGCATTTGCATTTACACTAGACGTGGCATGTTACGATACAAGCTCGTGCGCGCGCATACAATATCGTGCGTAAACGTGCACAACGGCCGAGCAGCCAGAGAGACAAGAAAGAGAGCTGAATATGAAGTATAGAGTGAGCAAAGACGGCTGAAGAAACGTATATTATAACGTGTGTGGCCGATCTCGTATCGCTCAATTGAGTGAAGGCGAGTGCGAGAGAGTCCTAAAAGGCTGAAAACCGGTCGCCTCGAGCGAAACGATCTTTGCGTTGTTGTGCACACACACACACACACACACACACACGTACTCGACTGCTGACTCGCTGACTCGTGCGCGCAAGCACAAACTCTCACACACAACTACAGCTCGAGCACACATAAATATTCCAGGCCTTCGCTGCTGCTGCTGCAGTCGGCCTCCGGTTACACTTTTGACGATTCAATATACGTCTTTCACGGGACCCACACTTACATGCATATATACACACATGTACATATGTAGCCGTACGACTTGTCATATCGAGCGCAGCCAGATAGGAAATGCAACCGAACCACAGCTGCTCTGGTTTATTTTCATTTGCCAATCGCCGAGGCCTGCCTCGTTACTTTACAATAATAACGAGTCACTCTCTTTCGAATTTCGAGACAAGAAATTGCAGGTCAAATTGGAAGATCAAGGCTAGCTAATTCGGCGGCGCCTCTAGTAACCCAATTTTGATAGGACAGATAAATAGAGCCTGACCTTTCTCGACTTTGTTGGCACTTGGATCGGGTG
Source organism: Trichogramma evanescens (assembly GCA_902732785.1). Taxonomy (NCBI): domain Eukaryota; kingdom Metazoa; phylum Arthropoda; class Insecta; order Hymenoptera; family Trichogrammatidae; genus Trichogramma; species Trichogramma evanescens. The sequence goes on along the minus strand of CACVKI010139903.1, from coordinate 16,051 downwards.
CTGGCCGTGAAACCGGAGCGCCATTTAATAGCCAACTGCTCGGAGCCGTGGCTCCTGCTACAAATACTTGTATATTGAGATTGCTTGTTTATACACGTATAAACGTATCGTGCACGAGGTATTTCACGCAATAAACGTGCAAAAAGAAGGAAAAATATTAGCAAGGGGCAGCAGGGATCGTTTGGCGCAGACGATCATCCGTGTGACGCAGAAATGCGAGTTGGAGCGCGAAATATGGTGCGCGCGTAAGGACGAGCGGATCGCGACATTTGCATACTCGTCCCGGGCTCGAGGCACGCAACATCGCACAATAGCTGCAGAATATCCAAGTCGATGCGGAGACTCGCCGAAAAAGGACGAGCTGCAGCAGTTTATTATATTAGCAAAGCAACTGGACAAATGCAGTCGCCACTTTGATTGAACGTTTTAATTACTGTATAGCAGTCGGCTCTCGACGTACTCGACTCGGCGGCCGACAAAAAAGCTTCAGTCGAGCCAGCGCAATAGAGCGCAGCGGTGTCGCTTGAAGGATACTCGAAAAAAGCAGCCACGGCTAAAAAATGATATATACAACGCCTGCGTATGCGTGTGTAGCTCGAGCCGACGTTGAGCTCGGAAAAAGACAATTACATAAATTGCGCCTAAGAGAGAGAAGGCAAGCAGCTCGTCGAGAGCAGAGGCAACTTTTTCTCCACGAGTACTTGTAAGCTGCTACGCACCAAGAGGTAAAAGAGGTAAAAGAGTCATGTGAACGAGAGAGAGAGAGAGAGAGAGAGAGAATAAAAGACAAAGCTATATACGTGCTTGTGCCAGCGTCAAAACGTTGACTTCTTTATTAAGCGAGGCTCGATAGGCGGCCGCACTCTCAACTCTATTATTTATCATTATTACGAGTGCGCAGCCTCTCATTTTTCACGTCAGCTGGCGCAATTACGCATCGTAGCTCGGCTGCAGCGCACTTTTCTCGAAAATTGCTTCATTTTTGCCCGTACGATCGGAATTCTTGGTCGATATTTGCGGGACTCGAGTACGCGTGCCCATGTCCAGCTGGCCCAGGCTTAGCCTGGTATACCCGTGCAACGGCAAATTGCTTCGAGTCTAGACTTTGTGACAATTGTCGTCCAGCTAAATCAGCTGAAAGACGAATCACGAGGCATCCAAGATGTTGGCTGGTCGAGATCGTGGGCCTGGGGATCAGCTTAAAGACGATATCGACCTCTCGATGCTGCTTCGGCTCGGTTCGGCCCTGCTCGACTCGTCGCGCAGCCACGTGTATATACTGCCAGCAGATTTGATAGCAGCTCTCAAGCCCGCTGCACCGAACACGACTAAAATCTCCTCTCGATCTTCCTTCCTTTCGCTCGCTGCTGCTGCTGCTGCTTTCTCTCTCTTTCTCTCTTCTAATGAAGACGTTTCTCTATGTAAGGGGAACTTTGACGTTTTTATGGGCCAGGCCCCCCGACTCGCTCGCGAAGCGCGCGCATTTTTTACTCGCATTTGTCCTTTTTCATTCGTCTCACTGAGAGAGAGAGAGAAAGAAAGAGAAAAGAAGTGCATATGCTACACTCGGCGTATAAACTGCTATAAACTGTTGCTTATTTTTTGCCTGCCTGTGGATCTTGGCGAGTCTTTTTCGCTCAATTTTTCGGTCATGCCTCTTTGGTGCCAGCAATGTCCAATACGTTCGATACGTTCGATACGTCTATCGAGACAATGGACACGTCTAAGCCACGTTTTCTGACACCCGCTGGTAAAATTTCCTGTAGGCCTCCTTGGCTCGCTCGCACACACACACACACACACACACACACATACACACCGAGGATCGCTAAAGATCGTTAAGCATCGCTAACGATCTGTCAAGTGCGCGAGGCGAGCATTTCGCTACGTATCGAGTTTTTGTAGCGCTCCTTACACCGAGCGCATCCGATTGATCCCCTCGCGAGCAGGCTCGGCGTGCGACGAGGATCGCGACTCGGGCAAGGTCCAATCGTCGTTGTTGTTTTTTTCTCGCAGCGACAAAATTTTCAGTCAGACTCTCTGCTCGCACGAAAATGCCAAGAGCCGCGTAAGCTCGTAATAGATAAAGCAACGAAATAATACCAGCCTAATAATAAGCGCCTCGATAGCGTAGCCAGGTACAGCGAGCCGTCAAAGAGCGTAGCTGCTTTACAACATGCCCCTCAAAAGTCCTCGAGGCGAGCGAGCCAGCAGAAAAAAGACAGAGAGAAGGAGAAAAATAAGCGAGCGAGAGCAAAATAAGAGCCGGTAGCGTGACAAAAGTGCGCATCGCCGCTGGTGGTCCTTGGAGGCTCACAAAGGGCCCGCGCGCGCTTTATTGACATCGCAGGCATTTTATTGGCGAGGCTCGATTACCCCTGTTTAGCCCTCTTTGCTCTCACTGCCACTCGCTCGCCTATACATGTACTATATATATAGTGTCTGTGCGTGCCTACACGAGCAATGGATCCGTCAGTGTCTGCGCGCTTGTATAACATGCCTCGCTATAATATATATCCGCGTTTCTTTATACCCATATTATACGGATATATAATATAGACTGAAAATTGCGCCCGCACACGTGCTATAAAACGGAGCCCCGTATAAAGCGAGCGTTTACGGCCCGAGCTCCGAAGACGCCCAAAAACTCGCCCAAAAACTCGCGACAAAAACTCGCCGTGCCCAGCGAGACACGCGACTGCCTACGATTATTCCAAGGCTTTGCCAACTGGACGGATTTATTCGGAAGCTGCGCGATGGAGTTGGCTTCGGGCCGCGTCTCTCGCTGCACCTGTAGCCTGCTTTGGCCGGTCAACATTCGCAAAGCCATATAATTAATGCCGCTCGAGCTCGCGCAACAGGTACCAAAAGTCTCGCCCTATTTAGACTCGGCTTTTAGAATCTAGCTCGGTAGGAATTTTTATTCCACGAACGGGCTCGAGAGCTAAACAGCTCGATTTATGTCGGCTCGTAAAGCAGATATACATACAGCGAAATATCTCATTTTTTGCCCTTGATTGATGGATCGAGCTGGACGAGTCTTGGCTGCTGTTGCTTCGCTGCGAGTGAGCGCGACCTTTCAATTATACATTTATTTAGAGTCGCGCTGGCACCTATACGTCATGCGCTCACTCATGGACGCTGATTAATCATTAAGGGCATTTTCCTAAATGTCCCTACGTAAATCATAATATAGCTGCGACTCGAATGGATCAAATGGATCAAATGGACGGGCCATAGGTAATTAAGTACGAGCAGAATTCATCAGGCGAGTGCCAATGCGTCTGTTTCGCGTATAGTCGCTCGTAGCCGATTCAACTCGGAGAAATTATTTTACCTTGGCTGGAAGGCAGAGCCCGTCCATATAACGTGTAAAGTCGCGTGTGTGCATCATCTGCGCGTTCGTGGCAAAAGTCATAAGCGTCCAATAAGCCTGAAAAATTGCCTCGGAATTCGCCTGGCTACATGTTGATGCTGCCAGTTGTTTCGTATGTCTCAATTAAATTTCATGGCAACTATTAAAGTTGCCTCGACTGTCTTATTGTGCGCTTATACTCGCTTATACTCGCTTATAGTCGCTTACGGCCGCTGCGATACTGTCCCGGCCTCGAACGAGTTTGCATACAGCCATATATCGCAGCACTCAAAGTAAAGAAGAGAAATGCCAAAGCTGCAACTCGGCGTCGTGTCGTCTCACGCATATTCGCATGTCGCGACGCGTACGATACGCCCTCCTCTCGCCTATATTCTCTCTCGACATATATACTCGCGCACCGAATCTACACTAATGTGCAGGAATCCAGCGATTCCGATGATGTAAGACGAGAAACTGGTTTTTGTATAAATCGTTGCGCATCTGGCCGCGAGTGCTGCATATTTCCCCCCCCCAACTGCCGACGCAGTTGCCACGAGTCAGCCAAATTTCCATCCCGCTACTAATTGTTCATACCGATAATATATTCGATGTAGGCCAATAGCCTAGAGGTACAGCGACGACAACTTGTCCAAGCATGGCACTCTTGGCTTCTCGGATCGACTCGGGGCATCGGATCGCCACGCCGAGAAATAATCCAACACGAGCGGCTTTGTTAGGATTAGCCGGCGACGTCCACACGTATTATGGTCGACGTCGCAGCCGATCGATGCAACAGGACACGCAGGACACACGGGACACGGGATAGGCTACACCGTAACGCAGATCGCGATCGGGATCGATACATGGCTCCGAGCTCTGGATCCAATCCAAAAGCCATAAAGAAGATTAGCGAGTGTCGGAGTTGGTAGCCGACTCGGCTTACTTATCGCAGCTCGTTGGACGCACGATTCTCGAGCAGCTCCTTCCTCGCACCGGAGTATCGTCCTCTCGAATTTGGACTCGTTGAGCAGTTGCTATGCGTTGTACCGACACACGAATACGAGGACTGCCAGGCTCGATTGCGGCCGAGAATCCAGTTTGACGTGGCGGGATGTAATTTATTATCGGCCGAAAGCCTGCTTGGCTCGCACAATAGCTCGTGACCAGTAGCTCGGACTGCACTTGCATCGACTGCGAATTCTGCAAATGCCGCGATTCTCACGTCGAGCAGGCCGAGAAAATTAACGCAGCGAGGACGAGGGCGAGCCGCGTCATAAAGCTCCTCCAAAAGGCCAGCAGAGAGCAGCTAGGCAATCAGCGTAAGTCATCGCCGGAGAGAACGAGCCGTATTTTGCTGGCGAGTAACAAGTGGCAGGCCATCTCCGGCAAAGTTACAATGGCCAATTTCGCTACTCTCTCGTTTTGAATTTCCGATCGAAGCGATTCGCACACGAGACGCGCGCATCGTCCTTTTTTATTTTTCCCTTTTACTCTCGGCTCCTCGATACACCTATGTAATTTGTAGCGATGTCGGCATCGCGCAACAGTTATGCCTGGGCCACACGCTGAGCAAATTCTGGGCAAAAAACGCGCAACTTGAAATGTAGCACTCGCAGCTCGTATATTCGGATGCTTTTTCCGCGCTCGTTTGCATTTGCAACGATTTCGATGACCCTCGCTGCGATCGCAGCCAAAATTATCATCTCGTTGCTTCTCGTACCAAAAATCGATGGACGGTGAGGTGCGTTATTTTGCCCCCTCTGTTATAATAATCGAAGGAATAATTTCAATGGTCAAAGGTCGATAAGGAAGCTGGCGAGCACTCGCGAGTCGAATTTGCCGCATGCATGCAGAATATATAGTAGCGAGTGGTAAAGGCGGCGGAAAGAGACGCGGCGTATAAACAACAATCAGCGCGTGCGTAATTCCGACAACGCGACAGCGAGGTATGGAGCGTAAAATTAAGCTCGGCTAAAAGCGCGCCAAGATCGCGCGTGGGTATATTTGCAACGTGGGCAAATAAGCAGCGCGAAAGCGAAGAAAAAGCCAAGAGGAGAGCTTGCGCGACGAATGGGAATTAAATATTCACGCGTCTGCGACGCGGTAGAGCGCGTGTAGCGCATAGCTTAATCTCTCGGCGATTCGCGCGCGCTCGCTCGGGTTTAAATATATAATTGCAGTGGCCTGCTCGAGTACTCGAGAGAGAGAGAGAGAGGCAGTTCAAAAGGAGCTCTCAGCACGTCTCGAGCGAGTGAGTCGCCAGGCATGCCACTTGGCACATCCAACGCTCGATCGTATCGCTCAGAGTCCGAGCTAGCCTATACTGCACACGAGTAGAGCTGCGGTAGGTACTGGCCTGCAGCCCTTTTCGAAAACTCCACTCCCGATATAAACTCGGCTAAGCAAATATCCACTTACTTATGCCAGCTTACTCGTACGCTGCGTCCTCCAACGACCAAATTGTCTTATCACAATTTTATTATGCATTCGCGCCTCGACCTTTTTCCAGCGCACCACCTATCTGAAGCTTATTGATTTATCGAGCCAGCTCTACGCACGGCCATCGACCAATCTTGTACGAGCAGCGCTATGTTTACTCGAGTACGTTTGCTCTTATTTTTTTCGCATTCTGCAGCGCCTTCTTTTTACGATTGAGTCATTTGGCAGAGAGAAAGAGCCGCTCTCTGCGCTCGATTATTATTACAGCTTCGACATAGCCGCCAGCTCGCGGCTATGTAATTTTTTTTAAATTGTCGCGTTGCTCCCTCTCTCCCTCGTCCATCTGCCAAGCTACGTGTATATAAAACTCACGCACCGTCGCATATTTTACTAATAATTTAATCGAGCGATCATTATCTACGCTTCGCTTTTGCCCGTTTCCCAATCTTTATCGCGATTCGCTGTAATTGCCAGGCGACATTTTAATAACTCAATAACAGGCCAATGCGATAATCTCGCGTATTACGGATTATTGCGCAACTCCGATGTAAGATGCAGCAAAGTGCGCTCGTCTCCCTGATCGTTTGATCGAGCAACTCAAGCAACAAAATTACACAAGCTTGTAATTATTAATATAACGCTATTAGAACATTGACTCGAGTGCGTCGATGCGTTGAGTTGACTTCAAATTATTACTAATCGAGACAGATCGAAAATCTACGGCGTTGAGTATTGGTCGATCAGAGTCCGATTCCAAGATGATTTCCGAAAACAGCCTGTCTACCTACCTTTGACCAATAGTAACCTATTAATTGATGCACATTGCAGATTCGATTTCAATGTAGTTATAAAGTCGCGGATCGTAGAAAGGTCGAGCTTGGTCGAGTCACGCGTCATTATGCCTCGTGTGCGAGACTCGATCGCCGTCGTTACATATACATAGGCAGCAATTCGTGGCTTTCGCGGTGGTCCTCGCGCATCGGAGGAAACAATGAATTTACTTGATAAATCTCAATTGAATCGAGCTTGGTGGGCCCGTTGAATCGCGACGCAGCAGTAGCAGCATCAGCAGCAGAGATAGAGAGAGCCGAGGCATTGACGCGCACGCGCCTATATCATAGCAGCTATATCACATACAAGTGCGGGAGCTGCAGTCAATTAAAGTTAATCTCGGCCGAGCGTCGACTGCACAAGGCTAGCCTTTTTATAATGTAAAATAAAAGGAACGCGTATCAACGGCTATTAGCACTGCCCAACTCTAATAATATCGCACAGTGCGTATCTTTATCTGTCTGTCATCTCGACTGTCGACGTCATCGTACATACGTACATACAAACACTCATATAGGAGCAGCAAAGTGAGCCGTCTTTTTCAATTTATCCGCCATTTATTCCATCAATTCCGACCTTTCCAGTTCAATTAGTCTTATGATTGGGTTTGCCACTGCTGCCACACTCGAACACTGACTCGAACAACTGCACAATTTATTCGAGCCAACTGTCAATTTGTTTATTCGAGGATTTATGCGCCCGCAATGCTCCGAATAGCCTACGATACTATTCACTTGGTTATCTGTAGTCTGGAAGAAAAGTCTCCGTATATAGCCAATCGCTTTTAAGCTCGCGTACTTTGGCTCGAATGTTTTTCAGCGGTTGCTCGAGAAATGCCTGTTGTCTGCTTGTATTTACATACAAGACGTTGTTTTCAGCTATCAGACTAGCTAGAAGCCTCTATACGTTTATTGACCTGATGGATTAATGGCAGCGATGAAAAATAATGGCTTTGCAAATGACCAAAGGGGCTTGCGAGTGCCTAATTTTTGTTGCAGTTTCGATCCGGCGACTCTAATTTCGCGCGCGAGTCTTTTTAATCGCAGCTTCTGTGGTTTTTACGCGCACACACACACGATACCGCAGCTTTAGTTGCTCGTCATTTTGGTACAAAGACGACATTTTTGCACGTTGCATACATATCGATCCTATAGCTGTAGCTCTTTGTCGAGTTGGAACGTCGATGAGGGAAACCGCAGCGATTCAAATTCAGATGTTAGAACACGAAACCCGATCGTGTCTCGTTGGCTTTACAAGCTATAAAAAGATCGTCTCTCGCGACATCTCATAAGGAGGAAGAATAAGCCATTGGCGTACAATAGACTCGGCTATATAGGCAGTTTGTCGTTTGGCGAGTCGTAAAGCGCACATCGATCGGAACCTCTACCTGTACATTCGAGTCCGAAGCTGGACAATTTCGTCTCGAGCTTGGGAAAACAGTTTTCCTAACGTAGCCGCATTCGACGCGATCGGCTTCGTCGTGAGAAATCGAGAAAAACGTATAGGTATTGGATTTTCAATCCAATTGCTGCTCGCTTGCCCGGTGCGGCTTCGTCGCGCCAGCTATAGACACGTGTCCAATCAATAGTCGCCGACGTCGTCTATCCAATGCAACGATGCTACGCAATAATACTGTACGCAGCTGCGGCCCTATACGTGCCCGGCTTATGCGTTATAATTTATGAGCGGCGACTCGAGCTCGAGCTTGGCGTCTTTCATTGATTTTCCAACTGAAAACTAATGCTGCTCGTGCTAATTTCACATAGACAACAAACTTGTTCCTCTTCTTCTTTTCTACTTGATTCTCAATCTTTGGCACGTATTTTTTGTTGGCATCATCGACGATTACTTTTGTTCGCGAATATATCTCGTCTTGGCCAGAGAATTCACACACACGCAGAGGTATTAGCGCAGCGTATCATGACTCGCGCATTAAAGAATGCATTTTGCATTCGTGCAGTCTCGAGATTCCAAAAGTCTGAGGCTGCACGGAATCGCGCGCGCGCGCGCGAGCCTCTCTCTCGTATCCTCCTCGTCTTTCAATTTTTTTACACAAGTATCGCGTTACACGCTACCCGCCTTTGACTCCTTTTCTTTCTTTTTCTTTCCTTTTTCTTTCTCTTTTTTCACTTGTTCCACTGCGTCCGAGTCCGAGATGCCTCGCTGGTAGTCCACGTCGCGCCAACGCTCCTTGTACACGGCCTGCAAACGAAAATTACCCCGCGCACACCTACGACACTCTGTGAAATTAAACGATCAAATGAAGCATCGTACGATGAATTCGAGCCCGTCGAATTTTGACTATTGTTCGGAACGTCTTTATATACGTACGAACTAGCTGTACTCTGTCGCTCGTTATGATGATCGTTATGATGCTCATTATGATGCTCATTATGGCCATATTAAGCTGGCCAATAGAATTAACCATCTCGAGTACGAGGCAACACTTGATATTTTTCATCGTCGCGAAAAACTGCTCAGCTGTGCTCGCTCAAGATGAATGTATTATAGCATGTTTAGAGCTCGTGAGTGAATAGATCGTGGGTAGCAGCTGACGCCGAGCCGATCCATCGATTTCCGCGCCACATAATACGTATATAATACAGCGGTAATAGTAATGATAATAATATAAGCTCGCCCCGAGTCTCGAGCAATTACTCGGCCAGTCGTTGCTCTTTACGACGTGCCACATTAGCCAGCCAATAATCATACTCATTTGTCTATTTTAAAAAGCGCCACTCTATTCATTGGCTGCTCAGCGCGCCTATAGCGAGCTCAAACGAGCCATTGATCTATTGCATACGCTGACTATATTTCCGCCTATAATCATAACTTTGGCGCAGATAAGTGAGATAAATAAAAATTGTTTGCGACATGTAAAATTCGCGTACTCGACTCTTCGACACGTATACTATGCACGAGCGAGTGCGAATTACAGACGCATGTCCTGCAAAGCCGTGAAATTAAGATGTATCGTCGAATCTGGTGCAGGTAATTTGCAAGTCCCGTGACGCCTACGCTTCTGCATTTATGTAGCATGTATACGTGATGTAGTGCAGGCGCAGCCCACCCGTGCGATATCGTTGCTCGAGTCTCTCCTTCGCAGCTCGCATCAGGCCGCGCGACTCGCTCGCCTGCCTGCCTGCTTGCTTGCCTTTTTCTTTTCACGCAACGGACAAAAAAACCAACTCGTCTACCTGCTTTTTTCCCTCTTCGCTTTTTTCAGCTATCCTAGCTAATTTATGTTTGTATTGCGGCATATCCTCGTCGGAAACGCAGACTTTTTCACGACCCTGCTCGTTTCAAGCTGTCGCAAAACAAAAGCCTACTATTTCATCTGCTATTTATTCTTCGGAACTAAATAGTCTTCCGTGTTTTCGAGAAAATTGGGTCAAACGACGTTTGCACAGAACAAAAGGATTCGGCGATTAAGTAAAACGATATCTTACTTTGATATCGAATGTGTCTATTTTTTTTTAGAAAACGACCTTCAACCTAAATTTGTCATGAATTATATGTTTACTTTCATTTTAATTAAAACTTTAAATGTAAAAGAGATAAAGCGTTCCAATATATCTTTTTTTTTATAATCGTTGCGAGCTATGGATAGCTTGATAAAGAACATACCTTTCATATAAATGAAGCTGTTATTTTCTTCTCGACTCAATATTTAATACATTCTTTGATTGATTGATAATATTCATTGCAACTCATAAACAGAAATGATCACTTTAATTTCTTTGGTTTTTTCATCTTATTGTTGTGTGAATTTCAAAAAATATTTATTATTATTTTTTTTTTTTAATTTTCACACAAGGTTCATGAGCTCATTCTAAACCATCAACATAGATGCAAAACTTTGATTGTTTTCGGATAAAGTTAAATGGAAGTTTAAACTCTTGTATATCTGTCATTGATGCAAGAAGAAACTTTTTAAATATTTTGATAGTTTAAAATGTGAATAGTCATAAATAAGCGATCGAAAGTCGTAAAATCATTGAGGTGCAATTAAACAGCGTCTTTACGCCGAAGCAGTTGGCGATTCAATAAATTAAGTCAGTCGGTAATGATATTCAGAGTCTGAATAGAGACATAATTAAAGTTAGCTGTGTATTAACTTGTAATCCAAGCGAGTGAATCATAGGTGTTACTTGAGGCAGCCAAGCGAGAGACACCTAGTGATTCTGAAAAAAATATTCTAATACTGTGGACAAGTTAATATAACGAGGCGCGATGCTGTCAGCTAAAAGCCGTGATTTATTAAGTTTTGAAGTACATACTGGACAGTCGTACGGGGGGGTAAGCTGAGGTTTATGAGGAATAATGGAGATTAACTCGGGTACGCGTTTTACTCGTCGAGATAATAAAAAATGAAGAGAGCCTTGGCGAAAATTGTCCCGAATTGGCTGAAAATGGTCGAAAGAGGAACGTTTAAAGGAAAAAGGAAGGAAAAAGCGGGCCTATTTGTTATTCGCCTTTGTTCGTTGGCAATTTCGTCGAGTTTATCCGTCAAGTCGGAGGGGCAAAGCGACACGGCTCTTTGGTACAGACAAGGCAAACGGTTTATTTCGAGCTGGCTCGGAAACATTAGCAGGCACTAATTGATGCAGGCGTGTGCAAGCACGAGGGGTCTTTCTCGTTGGCGCTTCTGCTGTTTTCGCGCTCTCGAGCCGGCACGGGTCGATAATGCGCCGACGGGGCCGAGAAACGTCGACTCATCGAAGAAAATAAATAAAAAGAAAAAGAAACGAGCTGGAGCTCTGTCGCAGCAAGTGCATTTTCACGAAAATCGGCCCTTCGAAGCTGCTCTCGAATAGGCGCATTCCTCGCTTCCTCGCTCGTTTCTTTTTCTCACGTCTTTTACAGCGACTTGTCGCACTGGTATACACACCGCGACGCGCATACATTATTCATCGGCACAAGAAATTTTTACAGCTTCATATAAGTCACACACACACACACACACACACACACATTCAGATGTGGCTGGCTCGTTTTCGAATCTCTTTGCGGTCTGTCTCTTAGGTATTCCAATGGCTGCGTCCACGGCAAAGCCTCGGCAAAGTGTCAATTGTCATATTTACAACGCTTAATGAGTAATAATTTGCTCAATTTAAGGAGGCCCGCTCGCTGTATCGCTCGTTCACTTTCCCATGAAAATATTTGCGATGCGTCATCGATACAGAGCGTTCGGCGCTGTAAAAAATATACGGTGTACGCAGCTAATCTCTTCGATTTTTCATTTGATCGTCGAGCTCGACGGAGATCGAGAGGGCGCCAAGATAGGCTCGTTTACGTGTATAAAAATTAAACCAGTCGAGGCCCGCTGCAACGAATAAAAGAAGAACGTAGCTGAGCCAAGTATCTCGGCCACTCGATCAATGAGTCGTCCGCGAGTAAGAACGAGTAACGCAGGTAAATGAAGCGCAGCCTCGGCCGGAGGAGCTCGTATCTAGGAAGGCATTCAAAAGCTAAGGACTCTGTGCTCTAGCATGGTATCCGCCAGTGCTCCCCTTGGCGGAGCAAAGTGTCGTTTATAAGCGCTGCCGCCTGTGTAAACGCGGCGTAATCGTGCAAGGGGATTGCGCAACCTGCCCCCGCATACCGGCTAGCGTGTAAAACCAGCCACGCTGATAAAAGTGTGTATATTGTGGCTGCTCGACATATTGCTCCTTGACGTCGGGGGGTGCATCATAATATGCTGGCCCTCTTCTCCTGCTGCTTTGCTCCTTCTCCTGACACTTACTCGATGGCTATTTTCTCCTTCCAAAGCTGACGAAGCGGCAGCCCCTTATTGACTGCGTGTCCAAATACGCGTTACATTTTTACGAGCACCGTCGTCTTGCTATCTACGCCTGTCCAAAGCGACGACTATTGCCCGATTCCAAAGCATCTGCTGAGCTGCTCCCCGTCCTCCCAGGAACATTAAAAATTCAATATGCGCTCAACACGTGCTGACATTATCTTCGACAAATACATCGTGACTTTGGGCGCGTACTTTTTTAGCCCCTCGAAGCGGCTTGCAAGCCGACGCATCTTCCGATTTGTTCGAAATCTCGACGAGCAAATCTTACATTTTTTCTTTTACTATCCGTGCTTTGTCGCGTCAGACCTTTACTTTGCCAATGAAATAATGACCATTAGTAATTGACACTTTGTATCCATTTCTGACGAGCTATTGCTTCAACTTAATTTCATGCGCAGTTATTAGTTATTAATTATTACTATTGCAAAAAGAAAGATAGAGAGAGAAATGAGAGATTAGCATGCACACACTCTCGCGGTGGCTCTCCAATTAGATTGGCTACGTAATTAATCCAGTGCAGCCTATCGGCCAACTGCAGTTATCTCCAAGTTCCCCCTCCAATTGCTAAATTATACTAAATCGCCCATGTATACTAATTAAATTGGTCGAGGAGCTTTGATCGATAGTTCAGTTGGCGCACTTTATTACAATCACAATTAGAATCAGCACATTAGTCCAGCAGTTTTTAATGCGTTTTTTGAGCTTTTTGTCAACTCCCGCGCAAAAGACGAGCTACAAAAGGTCGAATCGTCGACGGCGGCGACGGCTTTGGTGACAGTCGGACTCGTACATGCTTCTCCAGGCCAGACGCTCGCCGCTGGTCTTGTTTTTCTTTGATGACGCATAGTCGACCAGCGACAGCTTTCGACTCGCTACGTGCGCGCCTATTTTTCTTACCACCCGAGAGAGTCTTTATTTTTAACCCGGCAGCCGCACTCGCAATCGAGCACTCGCGAGTCGAGCCCTTGCACTGCTTTTGCTTTGGAACGCATAAATAATTGTCATCGCTGATTCGCTCGAGCTTGCATAAATTTCTGATACTCGCGAGCTTTTGCGTCTCATTTCAGATTTGACCTTAGCGATTGATTTTTCGGCAATAGTAAGAGGTGGGCTGGAAAAGGTAACAGAATCGAGGTGGCGGATTATCGCTGAGCTTGATTTTGCCATGCGTCCGTGCTCGAGTTAGCCGAGTGAAAAGCTGCAAACAGTTAAATTGACGCCGCCTCGTCGACCATGTCACTCGTAACACTTCCATTTGTCAAGCCTTTATAATTTCTCGGCTTAAGTGTTTTCAAACTTTCCGTGCGCTTATTCGTCTCACTCTCGTACACTTGTCTCTCGTCACTCAAACTTTTGACACTTACAGAAACTATTATCGCTGCTGTTTCTGCCTCTCTCGCGCACAAGCTCGCAGTGTATAATACGCACAACGCAGCTATGCACCGACACTTAAACTTTGTTGTTGTTTTTTTAGCTCGCTTCTTGTTTGATGCCAAGTTGGCTCTCTCTTGCTCGATCCCTCTCTTACTCTCTCTCTCTCTCTGTCTTTCTTTCTTTCACGTGCGAGAGCAGCTGAGATCCTTCCTTCAAGAGTACACGAGCATCCACGGTGTCGGTGATTACCGCTTTGCCGCCTCGTTTTCGCGTCAACGAATTTCTATAGTCAATTAGCGAGTGTGTGTGTGTGTGTGTGTGTGTGTGTGTGTGTGTGTGTGTGTGTGCGTTGTATCGCTCCGATATGCAGTACAAGCCAAGCGAAAACTCGTCGGAGAAGGAAGTGCGGAGAAACAAAAAAATAATAAGAAAAACGCCGAGCACGATAAATTGAGATCTTTAAAAGTCGAGCCGCTCGCGAACTATAGAGCGCATTTATATCCACTGCACACGCAGTCGTTTGCTCTTTACTGTGTGCCTGCGTACGCGTGTGACTGCGGCTAACTATTATATAAGCCCATAGCTCAAGTGCTGGAGAATTTTTAAATAAACGAGAAAGCGGGTAAAAAGGTAGGATCGGCGCGCAAGTAAAGACGAGTAAATTGTGGCCATTTCACTTGGTCAACGCAAATTATCTTTCCCACTTGCAGACTGCTAACTGCAGCTTCTCTCCTCTTTCTTTCTTCTCTCTCGTTCGCCTTGTTTTTTCTCGCTCGCTCGCTCTTTTTTCGCTATGTAGCGCACACGGCTCGGCTCTTATCGTACGTACAACGGCGCAACAGCTCGCAATTGCTTTTCTTTACTTCGCGCCGCGATGCCGCTATCCTCCGCGCAGACTGTCCGCTGCCAAAGGAGCGTAAAATAAACCCGAGCTGCAAAGCGACCCGCGCCGACAGATAACGCAGCTAGAGCTGATACGACAGCCCCGCTCGTATAAAGTCTTTGGCTTTGAGCGACCGAACGCAGCTCGTTTGCCAACCTTTCCAAATTGCTCCTACGGTCCACTGCTACTTTTTGCCATGCTGCCTAGAGTTTTATTTCAAATTGCTGCACGAGACGACGCGGCCAATCCGTCAGAATTTCCACTCGTCTACGGAAGGTTCAATTGCGATGCGCAACCTTGACGGTCGTTAGCCGAACCTAAACCTATACATATACATATTCTTCTTTTCTCTTTGTCTTACTTACTTTATCCTGGTTTCGCTTGCACAAAATATGCTATATCGCTGCCGAGATCTAGTTAATAAACAATGGCATGTTGAACTTTTCGCGGAGATCAAACTTGGTCGTAGGTTGGAGCCCCTTTTATCTGGATAATGCGCGCCCCGATTGTTTAGCAACACAATGGGGCTGAGGCTCGAGCTTCCGAACACGCTGTATGCCCGCGACGCGTGCACTGCAGTGCACAGGCTAGATGCGATGTTTGCATCTCTCCCTCCTTATCTTCGCTCTAGTCTCGCGTTTTCAGTGCTCGAGTGTAATATATACGCAGGTGCGAAAGAGATGGCGTCAAGCATATCGTTTTAGCCTCGCGTATTCTGCACTTGTTGCGAGTTCGGCCATATTCTCGACGATGCGATTCAAAGTACCGAGTTGACACCCATGTATGCGATCGGATCTCTGCGCTTTACGCACAATACACTTGCCGATCCTATCTTGCTCCGGGCACTTTTTCATAAATGCACGTTGCAATACTTATTCGGACAATTTATTCATAACCAATGGATAAAGTATCACCCCGGATCTAAAACTATGGCTTCGCGCTTACTACTGGACTCTGATTAATTCATAGATTTTAATTGATAAATCTGTGGTGGAAAGGGCAAACGAGATAAGTCCATTTTTCGTGCTTTCGAGAAAAACACGTTTTAAGTTGCGCATGAGTGCCTAGCTAGACGCGGACGACTAAAGATCTGTACCTATGATATTTTTACCTATTATGAAGTATCTTTTGAACCATGTACTTGTGAAATTGAAAGGCGCATCATTGTGATGATACGGAGCAAAAAATATGGACTTATCTCGTTTGCCCTTTCCCCGCTTAGCAGATAAGTCCACTTTTGGCGGTCACACTTTTTTCAATATCGATAATTTCGCTTAGTTTGTGATCATAACCTCATTTAATAATTTTACATTGATAAAATAGCTCATTTAACGTTATACTGGTGTCAGATCTCAAATCTTGC
>CACVKI010139901.1:0-35925 GCA_902732785.1 Trichogramma evanescens | reverse complement strand
TTTAAGGATATATCATCGAATTTACCCTACGATGCTTATTTACGAATGCTGAAATTCAGCCCGTCACAAAGCTTCCTCTATGAGGAAGCAAAAAAGTAATGCATGATTTCGATAGGAAATTGCCTCAGCTCATCGATGGTTACGTCAGATTTACCGAAATTTTGAATAGTAAAGATATTTGCCTAAAGTTCAGTTTAAAAAAATGTCCGTCCGGGCGCTAATGGGTTAAAGAATCACGATATAAACATGTTAAGGAGCGATCACGACTATTAAAGTATCTCAGTGAATTTTTATGGAATTTTCGAACCACTTTTCAAACTATTGTTTTGTGCACTTTTTCTCTAAACTCAATAGTTTTCGAGTAAAAATGAGTTCTGTTTTATATAAGGGTCAAAATAATACTTTTTTAAATTTTCGTCCGCACGTATGTCACCGATCTTGACGCGCTTTTGGTATGTTATCGTACATAATAAAAAAGTGCCAAAACCAAAATTTTGGACCCCCTCCCCTCTCCTACCCCCCACTTCCGGTATGAACGTCCATTTTCTATCTATATTTTTTCTGAAGGCCTGAAGCAATTAAAAAATCTGAAAAAATTCACAAAAATACTTTCCAACAATTCAAACAACCTTGAATTTTTTCAGATTTTTTGAGTGCTTCAGGCCTTTTTTTTTTTTTCATCATTTTTTAATGTCTTCAAAAACGTCTTCAGAATTTTGCATGAATCTATTTTGATGCTCTAGATTGAGCTAGGAGGCTTCAATCGGACTTTTGAAACCGGCAAATTTGATTAAAATTTGACAAGGAATAAAATTTAAAAGCCTAAAACTCAAGCCAACAAAAAATCAAGCCTTTTCTTCGTTTATGGGTTAAGATGTATCTTTGAGCATTTTTTCAGATCTTCAGATTTAAAAATGGCTTCGCAATTAATATCGAAAGCAAATGGACGTCCGTACGATTTTTGCCTTGTCCAATTAAAATTGAAGTCTAGAATTTCGGTTTTTAAAAAATTTTTTTATATTATAAAAGATACCAAAAGCGTGCCCAAGTCCAAGGGCCCACAGCTAATTATTTATTAAATTTTTAGCCTCACCTATTTTTGATGTGATTCGTTGATAGAAAATTCGAGCATATTACCAAGAATTCGCTTAGATTTGCGGCGAGGATCACCAATTTATGCAATAGTATAGCGAGCATAGCTGTTCGTGTCCTTCTCGTGCCGGTGTAGCCGATACTCGTGCAGATACTGTGCTTTTTGGGCACTTGTTGCATAAATAACTTAATGCAATGCAACATAGTTTTTGAACATTGAGTTTAATTGCGATTGTATTGATTTCCAAGTCATAAGCCAATGTATACATATGTTTGTATATTTTTCCATGGTAGGTATGACAACGGTACCTATAATCCACCAGTAAAAATTTCTGAACAGCAGGAACCCGACATTCGCTTTTCTTAGAAAGCGTTTTCGAACATATATCCAAAAATGTGGCAGGATAATCAAGTTAAATTTGATATTTCTCTTTCGTAAGTGCTTTACTTCAAACAAACTCATTAATTTCAGATGGATTGTTTAATTTTTTAAGTTTTTTAGTCAAATGGAAATGAGATCTGGTGAATATTTGATCGATAAATTAGATATGATAGAAGATACTAAAGGAAATTCAGGAGATCGCGGTCGTCTATTGGTGACGAATCTTAGGATCATATGGCATTCTATTGCCTATCCACGCGTTAACTTAAGTACGTTTGAAAAGTTGTAAAATATCTACATCATGTAGTGCTAAAATGACCAATGACCATTTTATTCAAGGCATTGGATTTAATACTTTTGACAATGTAACAACAAAATTTATTAATACGGTCAGTAATTTTATACTGAAAGAAATTTGTTTACCTCGTTGAGAAATTTGCATATCGTGTAAGAATTAGATTCGAAATGGAATTTTTAATTATAAAGAAAGTATACATGTATCATAAAACGTTCATGATGACACATATTTTTAATTTTCATGATCATCTGAAGATTGACTTTCTTGATGCTGTCAATACAACAAATTTCTTTTGGTGAAACATCATATTTTTAATGATAAATAAAGATCAAATTTATAGCTATTTGGAACTACTACCCAAGCTTTATATGTATTAACATCTTACAAAAATTGTCGATACGAGTTCATATTTAGTAATATGAATAATAGAAGTTCTCGTCATTACACCTCTGTTATGGGAGTTTACCGAGCTTACGTTTCATCAAAAATCTATCGAGAAATCAAATTAAGAGCTGGAATCATTCTAAATGGTAGATTATCTATATTGCCACAAGAAATAATTGAATTAACGACTGCAGGAGTTTGGAATTTGTCAACAGATCAAGTAAAGTCTTCTTTCAAAATATTTATATTTTTTTATTAATTATAAATGTTGTTATACATATTTTACAATGTCTGTAGGGAAATGTTGGAACTTTTATTATTTCAAATGTCAGAATTGTTTGGTATGCAGAAATGAATGAACAATTCAATGTTTCGATGCCGTATTTGACAATAAATTCAGTAAGCTATTCTTTTTAACATTGCTATTAATTCTATACTTATAATAATTAAATAATGAAAAAAGCACGTTACGTATATTCAGATTAATATTAGATCGTCTAAATTTGGACCGACTCTTGTTATTACTACTACAGAATCTTCGGGGTCATTTATCTTAGGGTTCAGAGTTGATCCCAGTGAAGAACTTCGCTATTTACATAGCAAAATAACTTCAATTTATGAAACTTATAGTAAATCTCCAATTTTTGGCGTTGAATATACTTTTGAACATGAAGTAATTGTTATTTATTTAATCCATACAATATTAAGTTAATTTATTCAATAATTATGTACACATTTAACATTTTTACAGTCGATTGATCAAGCTGAAGTAGTAACAGAACAAATTACAGAAACAGATATTACTGAAGATGAAATATCAAATGTTTTTAGTGTGTACTTTTCTGAAGGAGAAGTTAAACAAAGAAAACCAATGCTAGCCCAAAATTTAGGACTTTCAGTTGAAGAACCTAAGGAAGGGAGTACTTTGGAAATGTTATGGGAACTGTTCCCAACTAATAAATAAGTTGAATCAAATTTTAATAATTTAAAAAGATTACACAAAATTACTTGTCCAAGTTAAGAACAAAATTTTCACATTTACGAATAACAAAATAATTTTATGTGCTGTTTAAATTGATATGTTTTTCTTATTTTTAATAAAGCTTAATTAAATAGCATTGTAAATGCAATTATATTGACGTATTACAAATAATATTATATACACAATTTTGCAAGCTTTATATATTATTATCCATATTAAGCACTGATACAAGTTTAACTTGGTCTACAATTGAGTGGTAAGCTCCCACTGGGTGATTGACGACCCTCCACATTATCTTGATTATTACCTTGTGCAGGTATTCTGTAACCCATATTGAAAAGCATTACTTCAAAATGATCAGTATTCATGCGTACATAATTTGCCATTGCTGCCTCATGTAAATTTTCAACTTCCAATACATTAGCAGAACCATCCTAAAAGTCATGATTCGTTGATTAATTTTGAATTCACAAATGAAAATAAAAATAAATCAAACAGCACCTCTGGTAAAGGACTCCACAGTTTAATTACTGGATCTATACCACTAGTTGCTAACAAACATGTTGACGGATGAGGTTGTAAACAATTTACTATTCTCTGATCCCCTTTTAGCACTCTTGCTATATTTGTGGTACATCTGTCCCAAATGAAGAATGATCCATCATCTGATCCAGCCACAATATATTGTCCATCACTAAAGATATTAAATTAGTAAAAGAATAATTTTTCATGCATTGATGGATGATTAATCATCCATTTTGTATGCATAAAGTTTCCACCATTTTGCACCCAGGGTGTTTTAGATTAAAAGCAAGGTATACAATATCATAAATAACTATTAACTTACTCTCCAAAAAAATTGGCTTCCTTAATATCCGTGATAGTATTACAATGACCACATAAACGCATTTTATAATCAAATGCCTTTTCACGCCATTCTTTTTCATAATCTGATGTTCTAATATCATTACTTTGCTTAGAATTATCTGGTTTTCCTAAAGTTAAAGCTTCTTTTATATCTTTTCGCAATGCTTTACATGACAAGTTATTTTGAAATTCAGGAAATTTTTCTCCAAAATTTTCCATAACAATACGAGCTTCGTTAATCCTATTCAAACTAAATAAACACTTTGCAAGCCTAGAAAAATCCAAATATAATTTGGATGTTTAATTAAATCAACAATTTGAGTACAAAAATATCAATTTTACCTAAAATGAGCTTTTACATGTTCAGGATCTAATGCTAAAGTTGCACGGCAATCACGCAAAGCAGCATAACAATCACCATCCCTATATTGAATACAATTTATTGAATTGTTACAAGATTTGTAATTGATAAGTTTAAATCAAAACTTGCCATGCCCTCCTAATGTAGGTGCCAGCTCTATTAGCATAAAGCATTGCAGAATATGGACACAAGTTTATTGCTTCATTATAATATGTTATCGCACTGGCATATTGTTCTTCTTCAAATGATTTATTTGCCTGTAAAAGATTTGATTGAAAAAACTAAAGAAAATCTATGAGTGATACAAAATATTAAATATCATTCTTTACTTTTTGATGTAATTCTTCAACTGCAGAACTTAATTCGCTAATATTCAATGCAGACAAATCTTCTAAAACTACAAGATTATTGATTTCGTCTACACTGAGTTCATCACAATTTCGCTCTGCATTATTTTTATCTGAATTAAGAATGAAGAAGTATTTACAAATTATAAGTTTTAAATATGTAAAAATCAGGAAATTATTACCTATTTCAACAGGAACAATAAAAGTTTTTGAATTATTTCGATTGTTTATATCAAAAAGATATATTTGTTCTCCTCCCATATTAACTAGTAGCTCATCTCCATTGTCATTGAAAGTTAAGTATGTTGTAGAAAAACGTCTACAAGTGCCACGATGCTTTAAATGACCTGCAATGAAGTACTGCACACAGCCCACTGGTATATTATCTTCAGGGTCTCCTTTACCTAATGCTAAAGATGTACCGTTCGTTGCATATGACAAAGGTCTCTGAATAGTGATAAATTAAAACATAAAAAATTATAGATTTTTTTTTGTGTTGAAAGCTAAAATCAAGAATCTTACACTAGATAGTTTAATCATCCTTCGATCGTACATTCGTACATAAGCATCATTAGCACCAACAGCAATTAGTTCAGGTCTTCGTGGGTTGACATTGACACATTTTGCTTCAATAAAGCATCCTGTATGATTTGCAAGACTCACAAGGACTGTTCTCTGATCAGTGTTTTTACAAGAATGTGGTAAACGTAAATCATATTGCATTATTATTCCGTCTTCGGAAGCACTCCAAAATAAGAAAGGAACACCAGGTGCTGTAGCACATCGTTTCACTCGACCAAGATGACAGGTGCATATGAGCATTGTATCAGAACTTGAAATATTATGAACTCTAATCTTGTAGTCACCAGCTCCTGTTACCAAAATAGAATCATTTGATTTTGGCATAAACTAAAAATAAAATAAAAATTGTCATCATTATTTATCACCATACATTTCTATATTTCAGTCATAATACTATATAAAAAATTGTTTTTAATTATACAGCACTTTATACCTTAATTTTTTAAATAATTACCTTGACCGTGAAAATATTACCACCATGACCAGTTGGTAGAATTAGTTTTTTTTTATAACTAAATGGATCCCATAATATTACATTCATATCATCTGATGCTGAGGCAAGAAGACTAAAAACATACAAAAATTATATATTTTCTGACTTGATCTCATTGAATTTTTAATATTTAAAAACATTTTTTCACTGACTTGCCACTTTCATTCCACTCCAAACAGTTAACACATCCTTCATGACCTTCAAGTTCCGTCTCCAAACCTAATCGTTTTAAAAAATTTGGAGTGATTTTGAGTTCTCTGTTAATGCTTGTTGTTGTTGACTCCTTATGTAGAATTATCAAACATTAATACATTGACTTTACGAGTACAAGTTATACTTCAACCTACCTGTATTTCTCTTTGTCGTATTAAGTTTAGAATTCCTTTTCTAGGTTTTCTTTTTTGAAACAAATCCATTTTATATCTAAAAATATTGTAATGGATTGAGAAAGGTGAAATATAAAATGTGGTTTTCAATTGTTCTCACATTCGCTAAACTTACTAATACATAGATTATATACATGCTAAAATCAATAAACAAATGTTTGCAATAAGCTGTTTAATAGTAAATTGAAGGAAAATTTTAGAATATATTGGTGTTAAAAATTGTCTAAAGTAATAAAGTAACAAAAGTAATAAAGTAACTTAACAGGCGTCACAACTTATAATTAGATTCTTATTCGTCACTCTTTAATCTATGTCGATTTTATTGAATAATATATTAATAATAACATTAGCATAATTAAGTAAACATGATCCATTCATTTCACGATAAACTTATTCAGAATCCCGCTTGTGCTTGTTTTCGAAAAACTTAATTCAATGTATCATACTACAATAACAAAGAGCAGCTTTTCGTTTAATAGTCAAAGTCTGTATGATTGATAGTTTTGCGATATACATGCACAATTCATCACTTTTGAGCTAATAATTGATCTTAAAATTTTCTTTAACTTTGCGTTATTCTTTTCAAGTACTAGATTTCATCATTGTAAAATATTCATGAGCCTGGTTTTGTTTTCATATTGACAACATTAAAGATGAAACTATTTGTTGTGGATAGTACGTTCAATTTATCATATTCTACGTTATTTTAGGACAGAGAAAACACTAACTATGATCATTATTTTTTTACGCGAAACATCGCACTGTCACTAGATTTATACATACCATGATATGACATTACACATGTCAAATTTACACATATCAGGCCATCAGTATATACAGTGTATATACTGATTCTTGTGTATATTATACACAAACAAAATCAGTTATAATTTCAAAGTACCTGAAGTGCGTTGATATCGGCGTTTGGTAGGTTAGTTACGAGACTTGCGTACAACAGACATCAAGATTAACAAATAGATACTCTGTATTTATTTTTATTGTCAATTTTTTTTGTAAAGTGTACAATTATATTTTATGTAATGTAAGATTTTTATGCCGTTTGATGAGGAGATTAAAATGAACCCAAATTCAACAATTTTACTCGAACGTGGTCTTACCCCGTAGCATGTTTTAACTTTTGCAGCACTTAGGTTTTATTTTTTACTATCAATTTAAAATGTCTAAACATGAAAATTTGAATTTGAAATTTAATTTTGTTAAATCATATTTTTTCTTTCTTTTTTAATAAAGGATTTTAGATGAATTCCGTTCAAAAATCAAGTCATTTAATATTTTTATTTCAGATTAAAGAATTTTAATTATTAAATTTAATAAATTATGAAGCTGCAGTGTAATGTTATAATTACCAATAGATTATTGACAACTGCTCCTATTACTGGACAAAGAAGAGCTCAAAAATCTTGCTTGGCCTTTTGTAAAACATCAAAAACAGAAGATAATGTTTATATGTTAATACAATCACAAACTAATAAAATGGGAACCAAGTACAAGGTAGCATAACTTTAAATTACAATTATATAAAAATTAAATATAGTTGAAATATCTTCTCAATAATTTATTTTTTGGCTTTTAGATAAATAATAATATTGAAAAAGTATTTGTTAATTTCTTAAAAGAAGGAAAAGCAACTATAAGGATAGTTGAACCACCACTTGATATTAATATTAAAGGAGATCCGTTACAAGTTCATCTTTTTATGGATGTTTTAAAACTTTATCTGACCAAAAAAATTACTTCAGAAAAATTTACATTAATTCCTTCCAATAAAAAAAATTTGTTAGTTCAAACAAAAACAAAAATCACTATAAAAAAATCATGCGAATATCCTGTTTTGAAGGGATTTCCAAGAACTACAGAAGAATTAAATTTAATTGGGCTTCAAAGAAAATCATTTGATCGTCAGATCTTGAAGTTACAAAGTTTAAGGATTTTGGATTTATCAGAAAATCAATTATCGTCTCTTCCAAAAGAATTAGGAGATTTACCCAATTTGCGAGAATTGAATCTATCCAAAAATCAATTGGGAAAATTACCAATTACAAAATGGTCTTGGTTGAAAGGAACTAAAATCATGACAAATTTGTGTTTACTAAATTTAAGTGGTAATCAAGTAAGTATATATTTATGTTCAACCATTCTTGCTTTTGCATTCGATAATTTAAAAGTAACTTTTCTTGCAGCTAACTGTGATTCCAGACTCCATTGGTAAATTAGGCAGTTTAGTAACATTACATCTTGATAATAACTGTATTCGTGCTTTACCTCAAGCAGTAGGAAAACTACATCGTCTCAGAATTTTAAATTTATCAAAAAATCAGTTATCTATACTGCCAGGCAATATGAAGAACTTGAGTTTATCAAAACTAGATATTTCGTACAACTGTTTTACATGTCATAACAGAGATTTATTACACAACTCATTAGGAGTACAGTCTTTAGTTGATTTAGCTGGACAAGTTATAATTAAATATGGGTAAGGTACTTTGCACAAATTAAAAATTTTTATGAAATAATAAAAATTGTTTTTCTATTATTTGCAGGATTAGTTATGATGCTAGTTTAATCCCTTATACATTGGTTCCATATTTAGATAAAGCTTATTATTGCTTATGTGGTCAAGCATGTTTTAGTAATTACCTTAGGAAATTTGTATCTTTAAATTTATCTGATGTTGCAACAAATATAACGTTTTCTAATGATACTGGAAATAATGTATATTTTGATGCATACATATGTTCTGAAAAGTGTTTTAAAAAATACAACCGATTTATAGTTTAATCTCTTATGATAATGTTATAAACATTCTAAATGATACTGATTAATCTTTATAGAAATAATATTATAATCGTTTTTTATTATTAAAAATAATTATAAATTAAAAATTGATAATAAATAAAATTCTAGTATATTATTTTTTTTATTTTTTTGAAAATTATTAAAATTATCATTTATACTGTATGTATTTAACAAAAATATATTAAAAAAAAACTTTCGAAACAAAGTAAATTAAAATTTTAAAATCAAAATGGAATCTCGCGCTATCTTAATGCGTCGTCAGTTTAGGTCGTAGATTGTACACTGGGCGATTCTGTCCATCGGAACGTGGAATGTGACACTCGTATCACAAAGAACAACCATTTTCAACTGGAGATTCTCAATCAGTTGTAGGCGGGCTTCTTTATTCTCAGATTTAGAACACCGGCTATCGTTCGGTGCACGGTCAAAGTGTTCTTTTTGCATGGAATGTTTTAAAAGGTATTATATATTTTATTTTTCTGAATTTTTTCCACCAAGATATTCAAAGTAGTCCTAGGGTGTAGAAATTAATAATTATATGTTTACAGACTTTAACATTCATTTTTTAAATATAAATGATTACCTATTTTCCAATTAGCATTGCTTTCTAATTCTCAGGTCCTTTTATTAAAACCTCATATTGCGATCTGACACATGTTAGCACATGGTAAAAGAGCTTATGCTTGTACACATGTAGAATGTATTTTTCATGTTATCCCAATCGAAAATAACCTTTTCCGTCCCGGCGGCCAAAACGTAAAAGTTAATTTCTGCTGGGGGATTCATGAAAAGTAGTATATATATGCACCTATGAAGCGAAAAACTGGAAAGCCTCAGAGCACATGTTTATCAGCCTCGGTCGATAATTACACGTGTTCTGAGACTTTCCAGTTTATCGCTCCCTAGGCACGTAATCTACTATATTTATGTAATTTGCTACACTTCTGTAGTTAAAATGGTTTTAATTTTTTTCTTTGAATTGCAGTGATGAGAATACATTGTACACGAAACAATACTGTTTCTAACATTCAATGAATACTTTTTTATAAATGATAGGACATAAATATATATATTTGTACCAAAAATTAAACTAAATTATAGAACTTTGCATAATATTTGGACTTTTCACAATATTCTCTTAGTGACTAAATAAAATTATGCAGACATGTGCTAGCATGCAGTCAAACCTATGTTGAATGAAAAATATTAAAATTACCAAGCAAATCATTAAATTGATAAGATAGAGTTCAATTTTAGTGTGCTTGTAGTGTTAAAAGTAGAGTGTGAAAATATCAAACATTAAAGGTAAGTGAGTTGTTACGTGTACAATGTAAAATCTATGAGTTGGAAATTTAATTGTTTTGGTTTTGACTGACACAATGTAGTACCATAATATTATTTTTTTAGGTTCAAATAATTGAGTGAGTTGAAAAAAACAACATGCCACAAAATGAATATATTGAACGCCATAGAAAACTTTTTGGAAGAAGGCTGGACTATGAAGAACGCAAAAGAAAGAGGGAAGCTCGTGCTCCACATAAAGATGCTGAAAAAGCAAGAAGTCTTCGTGGTATCAAAGCAAAGCTATTCAATAAGCAAAGAAGAAATGAAAAGATACAAATGAAAAAAAAGATTAAGGCTCATGAAGAGCGCAAAATAAAAAAGAATGATGCACTTACTCCAGAAGGTGCACTACCCGTTTATTTGCTTGATCGTGATGTCACATCAAGGGCTAAAGTCTTGTCAAACATGATTAAGCAGAAGAGAAAAGAAAAAGCTGGTAAATGGGATGTACCTATTCCAAAAGTAAGAGCTCAGGCTGATTCTGAAGTTTTTAGAGTTCTCAAGTCTGGTAAGACCAAAAGAAAGTCTTGGAAGCGTATGGTAACTAAAGTCACATTTGTTGGAGAAAACTTCACTAGGAAACCTCCAAAATTTGAAAGATTTATCCGCCCCATGGCATTGAGATTTAATAAAGCTCATGTCACCCATCCAGAACTTAAAGCTACATTCTGTTTGCCAATAATTGGTGTCAAAAGAAATCCTAGTTCTCCTATGTACACTTCATTAGGTGTAATTACTAAAGGAACAGTCATTGAAGTAAACATTTCAGAATTAGGCTTGGTTACACAATCTGGTAAAATTGTATGGGGCAAATATGCTCAAGTAACGAATAATCCAGAAAATGATGGATGCATCAATGCAGTACTCTTGGTTTAGCATATAGTTATTGTATAATACTCATAAAATAATATTTAATAAATTATTCATATCTAAAAAACAAGCTTTAGTTATTATTCAATTTTTTTTCTGAATCCTTGTTTTAAAATTGTACGAATATTTTTGTTTTAAAAATATGCACAGTGCTTGATTTAACTATCGAAAATACACTCTTTTTCAGATCAAAATGCAAATTTTTGTTAAAACCTTAACCGGGAAAACCATCACTCTTGAAGTTGATGCGGCTGATACGATTGAAAATGTTAAAGCCAAAATCCAAGACAAGGAAGGTAATGCAATTTTGACTCTTAATTAATATTATTAATATATTATGAAATATTCAAGAAAAATACATTATATTTTTAAACTTTATTCATTTAAACAGGAATTCCTCCAGATCAGCAAAGATTAATCTTTGCTGGAAAACAACTCGAAGATGGACGCACACTTTCGGACTATAACATTCAGAAAGAATCAACCCTTCACCTTGTCCTTCGGTTGAGGGGTGGTGCTAAAAAAAGGAAAAAGAAGAATTATTCTACCCCCAAAAAAATCAAGCATAAGAAAAAGAAAGTCAAGCTTTCTGCCTTGAAGTTTTATAAGGTTGTAATTTTAAATTGACTATACTTGTTAATTATATTTAAGTATTCCAATGTATAATTATACAATTTTTCATTTCAGGTTGATGAAAATGGCAAAATCCATCGATTGAGAAGAGAATGCCCGTCCGAACAGTGTGGTGCTGGAGTTTTTATGGCCGCTATGGAAGATAGGCATTATTGCGGAAAATGCGGATATACACTTGTATTTAATAAACCGGAAGATATATAAGACCATAAACTTTTCATTGTATTTTAGTAAAAAATTCTAATTGTAATAAATAATATTTTTAACTCAATACTAGTTTTTTGACTCATAACTTATTCTTCATTAATCTGACACAGTATTATTATCAAAGTCAAAATACAGATTCGATTGAAATGCTTTTAAGTGAAACCTTGTATAAACTAGAATTTTTTAAAGTTATGAATAAAAGTACTAAATGATTTATAGCATTTACTACATCATAAATGTACACAATAATTTTAACAATCAATACGGACTACTTAAAAAGTAAATATTCACAAAGTTCTATAACTTAAATTATGTGCGATATTTTTAAATTAATTTTTACAATCGTTTCGTGATTATTTTTCATTCTCAACAGAAAAAAAATAATGCAACATGTATGAGGTTACACTATTATTAGTATTATCACTTGATTTTTCATTCAGAAAAAATATATACACATTCTTCTTTTCTCAATTCTAAAATGCCATATTGAGCAAGAGCTTACAGTTGTAGTACAGCAAACATTTAATAATTATAACAAGCACAATATCTTTGATCTTATTCTATAAAAATGCAAAAACTGCCAAAAATGTGATAATAAATCTCTACAAAGTTAATAAAACCGAACAAAAAAAATTTAATCAGAACTGAACTAATTTCATTGCATTTTCAGATAAGTCAAACTATTGCATCTTACAGTTTAATGACATAAGATGGATAATTTAGTAGCAAACACAGCCTTGAGCAGATTTAATATTGTACATTTTTAAAACCTACGATATTTTCATAAATCAGATTTATGCTGCTGATCGTTTTGAGTATTATGTGTTTTTAATCCAGGTTTTAATACTGAAAACATTTTTTCAGTTGTTGTTGGATGAACACTCATTTGAAGTTGTGTTAATGATTCTTCAGTCTATAAAAGTTTATACAAATTTATGAAAAACTATTTATTAAAAATAACTAATTCAACATAAGTGAATTAGTAAAAATACCTGTCTAAGTAACTGTGCTGCTGAATGTAACACTCTCTGCCATTTTTTGACTTCTATGTTATGCAAACTTTCTTGTTGTTGTAGTAAACTTATCCAATCTTCTTCAGTTTTTGGTGTATTTCTATTAATTTTATTTTTATATTTTCAATAATTTTTATATTTAATTTTATGTAAATTGAAAAATTATACAAAATATGTATAAAGCTATACATAATTATATGCTTGTTAGGGGAAAGTTCTCTGAGCTACAAAAATAGCACGGGTTTACTCAATTATTTCTCAATTATTAACAAGTAATTTTACTACTTACTACTACAAGTAATTTTTGTCAGAGCAAAATACCCTTTCATTGATAATTTATTAGCGTTCGAACAGAGTTGCGTTTAAAAAACTGAACGCCCTGGGTGACAAGGCTAAACCTTCGTAAAATTGTCTCAAATCAGGCGGTGAAAATTGTTTCATATTTGTATGATATTTACTGGAATCTTGAACCAGTCCCAAAAAATAAAAAAAATTGAGGAAATGACTGACTTTATGAAAAAACTTTTTTTTTTGCTGTGTTTCGGTTCTTCTAATTGCTGTATAATGAAAAATGATAAATTAAAAAAAAAAAAAATGATAAGGTTCTGTGACTAGTTCAAGATCCGAAAATTCATGTATCTTTAAAACAAAACCAAACGAACTCGATACATCGACTATATTTCTATAGATCTCGAGAAATTATGCTACAAAAAAATGCTCAAAAAAACCACCGTTTCGAAGAAAAACACGTTTAAAGTTGTTAACTGCAATTGAGCGCCGTGTAAGCGCTTAATCTCAATCTGACTTAACTGAGTTAGAATTCAAATTTACGTACTAAATTGCAGGAGGGGTTTTTGTATGTATAAGCAGTTCGAAAATGCAAAATAAATTCATTTTTTGAACACGTTTCCTGAGAACCTCTCTTTTGCCAATTATAAAATTGAATTAAAACATGTATGCAATCAAGAATACAAAAAAACATAAGAAAATTAATTGACTCCAAAAACAGGGTTTAGAATAACTGCATAAGTAAAAACATTGTACTAAACTACAAACGATAGTGTGTTAACTTATCTTTGAGGACATAATACATACTTTAAAACATGCAGATCCATGACTGTGTATGTGGCAGCTTGGTCTATATTCCACAATTTATAGTATAGTAAACCATTTATAGCCATTAAACACAGTACAGCAATCAAGAGAATATAACTAACGACAGGACTGCTTTCAGGTCGTAAATCTACAGAAGCTGTGAATTAAAAATATTAAAATTGTTAAACAGTTTAAAATCAACATATTAAAATTTAAAAAAATTACCAGTAATATTGCGTGATAAAGGCAGCTCTACAACAGGCGATTGGTGGTTAAAGGCTGTATGATCAGGAGCATGCGTTTTTATGGTAACACCAGTGGCTGCAACACGTCGTCGCCGTCTCGTTTTCCGTTTGATACCCACAGCTCCTGCACCAATTTCTTCGCATTCTACCGCTAAAGCTTTTATTAAACTATTCAAATATTCTTGCATACCAGCCCAACAATTTTTTTCAATGAAGCCTAGCAATAAAATTATTATATATTAAAATTTGCATCGATACAAATATTTCGACATTTTTATTTGTAAACTTACTTTTAACTATACCCCAAACATTCTTTTTATATTTGATTTCGGCGAATACTTCAAAGGTTGTTTCAGTTTCAGAAATACTAGTTAAACAATAATGCGACAAAACACTAAATGAATCAGCATACGGTATCCCTGCATTTGTAGTTTCAACGTCGATGCAATATAAATGACCTGGGGTACTGCATGGGAGCATCACCTATAAAAATGTACAAATTTCTAACACAGTTTTAATTGAAATATATAAAATTAATAAAAGTTGATTTTAGAGAAATATGTCTTATAGAAAAAAATTAAATGAAGTCTAAAAACTACTTATTGTTATGTTATAAATGTTTTAAGGTAATCTTGCAGGTGTTTTTTTCCAAAGCCAATTTCTAATAAAACTAGTTACCAAAACGTAAAATAATTTATGTTAAATGATCTTAAAAAAATATATCTTTACTTAGCTAAGGTATTTCCGTAAATTATTTCAAAATTGACCAATAGGCAGGGATTTCTGATAATCGTTTTCTTATTGATAAAAGTTATATAATTATTATTATATTTTGATTAAAGTTATATTATTTAAAGAGATACCTCGTTTTCAACGATCGAACGCTAAAAATGTATAATCGGTCGATTCTCAGTGAAGTTTAATCAACAACAAAAATTTTTCTGCAAACATAAAAACTTGTTCCTGATGTCAGGAATTTCTACAAATTCTATAAGAAATTTCAGAACTGTTTATCACCCGTCTTCAGAGGCCTAAAGTTAACATTTTTCCGTAATTCACGATTAACGTAAACTTGAAAAGTGATTCCTAACACAGTATCAGGTGACTTGAATGAAAAAGTACAAGAGAGCTTTTTGGTTGGAAATTGTCCAAAGTTTTAGAAAAACAGTACTTCAAAGTGATCTGAGCACTCCCGAAGGTTGTCCGATAGAAAGAAACAAAAAATTCAAAATCAAATCGAGTTTGATTCGTAATTTGATCTCGAAAACCTTTCGTAGAGATTCCTCAGATTGTTATCTACTACTAGCTAAATTTTTGTAATGGGTCTTTAAGTCTAACAGCCTGGAGTCATTAAAAAGTGTTAAGAATGCGCAAAAAACATCGGAGAAATGCTATTATTAGCGATTTTACGCTTTTGACGAAAAAGTAAAAAAAAAACGTTGACTGCTTTCTTGTAAAAACACCACAAAATACAAAGTAAAATGAATACCAACCTGAGTTTCTGTCACTTGGGAAGATCTTGGGCCTACAGCTTGAGTGAGTGAAACAGTTAAAGAAACTGTTCTTAGTTTTTGACCCGTAGCATCATCTTGAGTCCAAGCTGGTTGAATCAAGTCTTTGAAAAAATAATTCATCAATCTTTAATAAGAATATATAAGGTAAAATACAATTTAATTAGCTTTTAAATTTGTATTACTACACAAATACATAAGTTTAGAAAATACAATTCATAATTCGTTCGTAAAATTAAAATCATGATCATTTAATTTCATTAATACCTGTAGTTTTTCTAGCTGTATGAAAGTCCAGAAAAAATTTCGAATTTGTGAACAGAAGAGTGAATAACTGATCTATATGGATTGGTAAAGTTGCTTTTATGAGCGGTCTACCCTCATGTGAAGCTGTACAGACTGCTGTACTGACTAAACTTATCCTACCTAGTAAATGAAATAACATTTGAATGTAATAAAGATTCTAAATATTTGCCTCAAAGACTCGGTATTTTGATATGGAGAATTGTAAGGATAAATGGTTTTTATTTTTTTCTGCTTTATTACCACATGAATTTTTTTCTTCTTCACTTTCACTAGTATCACTAAGATCTGTAGGGTCAGCTGATCCATCAGGTCTTGTACCAGTAGTTGAGTGTATTGGTGATGAAGGAGTAAGTGGTGATTCTGCTAGAGCATCAGATGATACAGGATTTCCAATTTTCACATCAGCCTAGAATTATATATTTTTTTTATTTTCAGTAGGTTCTATATACGGATTGTACTAAGAAATATTCTTTGTACTTCTGAAAACGATTCTAAAGAAAGTTGCGTTGAAAGTTTTTCTGTACTTGCAACTGCTAATTGACGTGATGCAAAATCCTCGTCATCAGATGTTAGCCCCAGTTCTTCTCCATAACAATCATGAACGAGCTGCCACATTTCAGTCATACTCATTGACTTTAAGGAAAATTGTTATCGTTTAAATAATTCCTAATTCTATAAGCAAATGGGCTTTTAAATAATGCAACAATGGTCTTTAATACCTCTAAATTACACTTTTTACTCTTGCACTTAGGCTTCCATTCGCTTTTTCCAATCTTTTTATAAAATATAGATTTAATTGGAATTTTGACATAAATAAAAAAGTTAAAGAAACAACACTCATTAAATATATACTTATAAATGTTGTATTAATATAGTATTACTTTTATTTCAATAAACATAAAAATAAAATAAAATAAAAACAGCTTAATTATATTAAGTATTGATCTTACCTGTCCCATGAGAGCATTTTGCCAAACTTTGAATAACATCATAAATGTTTTATCACGTGACCCAAAAGATGTTAGAAAGAATTTATCATTGGCAGTAGAAATTAATATAGCATTTGGAATTACAAGAGCTGTTTTTTCTTTAGTCATTGAAGTAACATCTTTCCAACGCAAAGAGACAAGTGTTTCCCACATAAAAATGTTAGCATAAAAACATACATAATTTTGTGAAACATACAGTCTCCCATGAACTAATATTTCTCGTTGCAACGCGCAAGAGTAATCTATTAAAGTAATAAACATTGGATTAATTAAAAATTTTTTAAATTATCTTTTGATGTGTTTTTATCTGCAAGTGAACTTAATATTTATAGAAAAAGTCCTTACCAACAACAAGTCTTTCTTCATCTGGTACATCTTTAAATATTCTTTTGAAATCATCAGAGCGAGATTTGTATGTAGGATAAAGAATATTAGAATACCATGATTTTTTCTTACTACGATCACTTCCTCTGTCTTTTCTTCCTTCAAATTTTCCATCCGACTTTGAAGACAGATTTGAAATTTCCTATAACATTAATAATTATTTTAACTTATGATTAAGTATTTGGATGTATGATAAAATATTGCTGTTATCACCAAGTGAGAAACCTCTAATCTATTTTAAATTACTGGTTCACGATTGAAATATTGATAAAAATTATACTGATAAGATCGCATTACATGCATTGACATACGGTCAATAATTATGTTGAAATATATATCTTTTTTCAAAAAAAATTAAAATAAAAAATGCTCAATTAATCTTACTTTTTTCTGTGAACATAATTATCATTTTCTTAGAATAAATTTTAATATAATATTTAAAAAGGATACCGTCAATTATTAAGTAGAAAAGAAATATTATAAATTCTTTTAGAAAAGAATTATTTAAAATTATTGCATTATAAATGATAGGTTATTCATTTCATTTTAAAAGTTTCTTAAGACACTTGTATTGGAAATGATTGATGAATGAACAATGTTAAATAATAGTATAAAAATTGTCTTTACCGGCATTTGTGGATCATTTAGCTTGGTTAAGCTTATATCTTTTTGTGAATATGGAGTACAATCAGATTCTTTACTCTTTATAGAATGATCTTTATGATCAATGTGATCCTTGTGGTCTTTGTGATCTTTATGGTCCTTATGTGATTTATCTTTATCTTTTCTTTTACCAAATCTAGGACTTGGTTTTGGGGACAAATTTGGACTTGAAATTGGGCTTGTCCGCTCATTTTCTCCTCCTGAAGAAACATCCTGTGCAGATTCATTGTAAGCCCCATTTGTCAAGTTTGCAGTTGAACTATAACCGGAAAGCGACGAAGAATTAATACTAGTAATAACTTCATGACTGGAAAGAAGTAGATTTTCAACAGACTTATTCCTGTAAAAAAGTAATAATAAGATAGGGGAAAATGAGTTATTGATGTAACATCAATCACAGTTAAATAAATCAATAAATCTATAATGTGCAATGCCATTAATTTTTACTTGCTAAAACTCTTAAATAAGAATATCTTGTACAGTAATCTAAAGTGAGTTAAGTATGGAGGTGGATTCATAAGCACCTATGAAAAGAAAAATGCAAATGTTGAAAACAGTAAAAAAAGTAAGTCCTCACATGCTTGAAATCGATCTTTCTTGCATTGAATCTTCGAAATGCATAATAGAAGGCAGATGCTGGGTCGTCGTTTAAGTCGACAGTTGAGGCAGCTTGTTTTCGTTTTCCAAAAAATTCGATCAGCAGCCGCATTATCTGCCAAACGCAGAGAGTCGACTACGAACTTATGTGTAAACTGCAATTGATTGCTGTGTGTCGTCCGTCTACGTCGGGCAACAACCTATATGACTTGCTCTCTTTCTTTCTTGTTCACTCAATTTGTAGCATTATTACTTTCAGACATGGTGCGTCTTCATCGGCTTTTCATCCGTTACTGATAGTACCAACACTTGTAAGACGCCAGGTTTAATGTTTACAGACTACAGATTATCACTCAACACATGAAAATGAAAGGTATTTATTTATTGATCATAAATTCAGTGAGACTAAGCTTTCTACACATACTATAGTTAAAACTAATCGAGTCTCCCTTATACGAGAGGCTACTCTGTTTCAAAGGTGCTTACAACAGTTACGAATGTTGGGACTGCAGTTTGCAAAAACGGCAAACCAGTGAAGGATGAAGCGCGACGGCGCAGCAAATTTCAGCAGAATTTTATTTTGCACTCAGCACGTACAGTCGTTTGAGCCGTACACGTATCACACAGTGTACAAGCTATATAGCAGCTATATATGTATACATATATATCTCTCTGTATAGGATATATACACACACACACACACACACACATATGTATGTATATATATATATATATATATATATATATATATATATATATCAGCTGCATAAATCAACTGCACAATATTTCATTTCTTTATGAATGTCTGCGGCATCGTACGATGCAAACTGCAATCATGCAACTGCACAGTCACACACGCCGCCGTAGATCTATTATAACTGGCTTACGCGCACATTGAACGTGCAGTGCGATTAGGGTACCCATTATAGATATGGCTGATTATGAGTGAACCGACAGGGTGAAAATCACTCCACAAATGTTCGAACAGACTTGCATGCTACTTATAATTTCTGATAGTACGATAATTGGAAAGTCGAAAACTTGAAAATTTTTCAAGTAAAAATCTCAATGAGAATTACAAACGTGTGCAGCATGATGACGTCCTGCACTTTAATTTGTCATCGATTTATAGTCACTAATTACCAACCTTCTAAGAAAAAACGCGCGCAAAATTGCAGCGCGTATTTAAAACATAGTAAGACCAGATATAATAATAAATTTTTCGTATTAAAGTAAAAGATATTAAACGATCTTAACTACAACCTGCTGTATTATGGCAAATCAGTGGATGTAATAGGCTTAGATGCACTTCATTCATTTCTTACTTTGATACAGATCAACTTGCATGAAGTTTTTGAAAACCAAAATTTATTCAGGCAGAATACATTTTATTCAAGCTCCAGTGTCTTCTTTGAGAAATTAGTGCTTTCATTTTTTCTAACTAATATATAATTCAAAAAGGCATTAAAATTCATAAAAATTAAAGCATTTCTTCATATTCATTTCATTTATTTTTTGACTCATGATGAATAAAAATATTGTTGATATATTAACCCATTAAGTCCCAAGAGGACATGTTTTCAACACTTTATTCGGCCACTGTATTTTTGGTGAAAATGGGGTCAAAAAAATATGCGAATAACTTGTTCTAATATAAAATTTAATGCCCTTTCAGAATCTGATCTCAGATTTTCGATAAAATGATCAGGTCAAAAGTTAAACTTGATTTTATCAAAAAAAAAACGTGATTTTGAAAAAATTTTTTTTTTATTTTTCGAATTTCCAAATGGAAACAATTAGAAATCTCAGAAATTTCAATCGGAACCCCGCTAACTTTCAGTTTAGATATCGAGGACGCGATATTAGCACAAAACCCTTGAGATAATTAAACTAAAAACATAATTTGCCAAAAAAGGCAAAAGAAGAAAAAAAAGTTGAAAAATTGAAAAGAAAAAAAACAGCTGTTTCTCAATGAAAAAACGAAAATTCGAAGATTTGATAATAGCAATGGATAGGAAAGTAAAAATACTATTCAAAATTTCCATAAGAAATTTTGAGTTCCAGGTGTACATGAGTCCTTACATTAAATTCATAAATCAAAAGAATAGTATTTTCGGGCTTATTTTCAAAATGAATAATGAGTCCATGAATTACGATATTAAGTACATCTGATGACAAAGAATTATAAATATGACTTTAGAAGAAATAATAACATTTTTTTAAAAATACAGAAATGTTGTAGTTTTTTGCGGAAGCCACGATAGATATTTTAATTACAGACTTCGAGGACTAACCTTGAATAATTGAGGTTTTATCTTAAGATACTTTAAAAAAATTTTCTTCCATTTTCATTATAAAATGGCGGAGATATCGTAAATGTTCAAAAAAGCGTATTATCAAATATTGAACCGTTAATCTATGGCATCAGAATCAAATACTACATTTCTTCAATTGGCGGTCATTCTGCAGAAGAAAATACTTGACTAATCCTGAAATGTTTACTGCTTATTTTACGTTACTGAAACTTCGACATGTCCAAAATGCCGTATTGAATAATTTTTTTAAAGCATAAAATTGCCCAAAAAATGTCTATATTACATTTTTGTTTTTTTCATCAACGCCATTTTGTCGATTTAAAATACAATTTTTTTACAGGTTCCAACGTCAATGAGTATCATCACGAATAAAACGCTTTTTTTCATTTGTTGAATATTTCTATCTAAATCTTGGCCGCCAACAAAAGGATTTTTTTGTTTGCGCTTACGGAGATTGGATATACATGCGTACATTGTACACTAAAAAGTCAATAAAAAATATTTTCCAAAACTTCAAGAGTTACTTTATACAACCCTTAAAAACCTTGCAACACAAAAAAACTTAATCAGCTGGTGTTCTTTTTGTATAAACAGCTAATAATAATAGTCATGTATGTATAGAGAGTAGTGTCGTCTTATAGCTATATATTATACGCATACTGTTTTGACTTCTTCGAAGCGCTCAGTGCAGTACGGCGTAAGAGTGCCTATACCAAGCACACTACATCAAAACGTAATAATATACTGTATATTTCATTTAAATCATAGGTTAAATCAGTTGATTTTCAACACGTGTAACGTAATCAAGAGTTATTCTTTGGTTTGTTTACATGGTTCTGTAAGCTGTGTCTTAATGACTTCAAATTGCTTTTTATTATGTCTATCATAAGAACTGCTAATAGATGTTTCAAGAAATTCGAACGCCACAGTAGATCAGTTTACTACTCCATTAATGGTAAAAATATTAGCTTTTATAGTAAGTTCAAAAAGTTATAACAATAATTCCGTCAAGACGTTCTCATTGTCAATAAAGTCATTATTAATAATAAATAATTAATACCTATTTTTCTTCAATATTTTTATTGACAATGGGTCTCTTGAATATTACTTAACATCGTGCCGATAGCGCTTGCGCATAAGAAACTTTAAAAGGGCTCGCAGTCGCAAGTCTCAGCCCTACGGTGAGTATGTTGAGTGGTAAGTGAGGGATCGCGGGGCTACTACTGCACTGTCAAGCAGTAGGTAGGATCGAACTAACTTAACCTTAGCTTAATGGTTCCATATTCTTATTTCAAATGTCTGCAGCAAATAAAAAACAAACTGTCAAAGAAATGGCTGAAAATCAACACAGAAGTCGGATTGTATGGATTGATATGGAGGTATATAATAATAAAACTTGCAAATGAATCATTTTCATTATAATCTTATTATTTTGATTTTAGATGACTGGTCTTGATGTGGAAACAGACCGAATTTTAGAAGTAGCTTGTTTGATTACAGATGAACATTTAAATATTGTTAGCGATGAATTTTGTAAAATATTATACCAACCGGACTCTCTCTTGAATAACATGGATGAATGGTGTACAAAAACTCACAGACAAGTATGCATATACCGTTTTCAAGTATTGTATTTTACTTATTTGTCATGCCAACTCAAATAAAAAATTTTTTTTAAGACTGGACTCATTGAACTTTCAAGAAAAAGTAAAGAAGATGAAAAATCAGTTAGTGACAGTTTGTTACACTTCATGATGAAGTACATACCTAAAGGAAAGTGCCCTATGGCAGGAAACTCTGTTTATATGGACAGGCTATTTCTTAGAAAATATATGTCTTCTGCTAATGATTATATGCATTATAGGATTATTGATGTTTCTTCCATTAAGGAAGTTGTGAGGTATGATTAAAATTTTTAAAATATTTTTTTTATCGATCAATTTTGATTTTTTGATAACTAAGAATGGATTGTGTTATTTTCAGGCGGTGGAAACCTGAAATTTATAACTCAGCTCCCTCTAAAGATCTATGTCATCGGGCTCTTGATGACATAAAAGAAAGCATACAAGAACTTGATTTTTATAGAAAAAATGTATTTAATGCTAATATTTAATACATAAGTTTTGTATTTTTATAATTTTGTATTATGGTTATTTAAAAATAATGAAAATAAAGTTATTTAAAAAGCAGATAAAATTTTATTATTTAAAATCTGATGAATTTCAAAAATCAAAATGAATTTTGATTTTTTGAAGAAATATGAAGCTGATGGGAAAATTTTCACTTGATAAATTAAAAATTTTTTTGACTCGGTAGAACTTGAACTGCATTTAATATTGATAACTTTTAGTCATTTCTTGAATCAAAAGTAAATTAATAAAATTTGAACACTTGAAAACTCGAAAAAAGCAAGTAAAATCCAATTATTTTAATGATACTAAAATATTAGACTTTCGAATAAAAACTTGGTAAAATTTTTACAAATTTCGCATTGAGATGTGTAAGTGCGTGCTCTTTTCCTATTCTCGTCGGGTCTTAAAATAGGTAAGGGTTCTTTCGATCGCAATAAATTATAAGTTTAAATTCAGTTCTGCCAATATTGGAAAATTTATGAATCATCATCACGTTGCTTGCAACCTAGTACTATAGATAATATTTCAGTAGGTAAAGGAAATGTGTGGGTACATGCGTTGTACATGTATGATAGGACTCTACACAATACACTATAGACATCGTCAATATTTGTGTATTGTCGACAGCGGTTTGCGGCTATGTTATTATTTGTAGTTAGATTAAAAGTAAAAGACTTAGATATTATTAAACTTAGTTTATGGAAAAATCAATTGATTTGAAATTATAATAAGTTTCGGAAAATATCACTAGCTACAAATCATCGTGGTGAATACTTATTTATTTCAACGTAAACAAGTAATGAATATGTTCCTGTATGGCTGTACGATACAGAATAGATTGTTATCAAAACTAGAGTAATAACTTGATGTTGATATCTCACCGTAAGTCTTTTTTTCTTTTCTTGTATCGATAAAACATTGCCAATTTCAATTTCATTTTCTATATGTTAAATATATAGGTAGATTCGCAGCAGCTGTAAATATGATACACTGACGTGTCACTACACTGACGTAATTTAATGATAGGACGGATGATGCCAGTCTGCTAGACGATGTCCACGTACTTATGTGTTTCTTTTGACGTTTATTAAAACGGGCTGGCGGCTGCGAAAGCGCTTTGATGCGCTGCTTAGCGTAGCCAACTCGTTGTAGCAATGAAGTCTCTACATTTTGTAATTACGAGCCTTTTGCTTGTGTGGCTCTTCTTAGTTAAAGCCGACCAGGATGGTACCGCCGCTCCCGTTTCTAATACCGAGGTTCATCCGGCTAAAGAGAACGATGTTAGCCAATCAAATGCAGAAGCTAAACCTGTTTCGGAGAGCAATGACGAAGAGGTCGTAACGGAAGATTTTGAATTAATTCTTGAGCACTTGAGAGAAATTACTGCTCTAAGGGAAAACATCCGTTCTCGACTGCCTTCATCGGTTGAAAAAACTGTTTTGACACCTACAAAACAAAATGACAAAGAGAGTGATGAGTCTGATAAAAACAGTGACACCGCATGGAAAGTTACTCATGCCATGCGGATGAAAGATGATGATACTATCAACTTGAACTCTCAAGAAATAATTTTGATGGAAGAAGAAGAAGAAGAAGAAGAAGTAGAAGAAGGCTGGTCTGATGACAAAACTGAAGACGAGCTATCTGAAGAAGTACCAAAAATTTTAACTCCTGAAGAGCAAGAGGGTAAATGCTTTTATTCAAATTTCTTTTAATTTTTCAAATGTTTTGAACTAATTTTTTTATTATCCAGCTGAAGATTTATTCAATCAAGCTAAAAGCCTTTTAAATGCCACCAAAGTTAACAAAGTTGAAGCTTATACATTGTTGAATACAGCTGCAATATTAGGTCATAAAGAAGCTCGATCAATGATTGCATGGTCACAGTTGCTTGGAAACCATGTTGGCTCTTCAAGACAAGATATAAATGCTGCTGCTTTGACTTTAAAGGAATTATCTGAAACTGGATTACCTTCTGCTCATATGGTTAGCTTGAATTTTACAAAATAATTTAAGTTTATTCACAGAGCACTTGAGAATAAAGACATTTATACTTCTTAGGGAATGGGATTTTTGTATGCAACTGGATTGGGAGGTGTTAATGCTTCCCAAGCAAAATCTCTTTTGCATTATACAATTGCAGCTCTTGGAGGTGATATACGGGCCCAAATGGTAATGGGTTATCGTCATTGGTCAGGTATAACTACTCCAGCATCGTGTGAAAAGGCCTTAGATTTTTATCGAAAAGTGGCCAATCGAGTTGCGGATGAAGTATCGCTAAGTGGCGGTCCAGTTGTTCAAAGAGTTCGGCTTCTTGATGAATATGAGAATCCAAATTATAATTCTGGAATATTTGACCAGGATTTAATAGAATATTACCAACTTCTTGCTGAAAAAGGTGACATTCAGGCTCAAGTTGGTTTAGGTCAACTTCATTATCAAGGTGGAAGAGGTGTGCCTATTGATCACCAACGTGCATTACAATATTTTCAAAATGCCGCAGATGCTGGTAATCCTGTAGCAATGGGATTTTTAGGCAAAGTAAGAAAACGACTAATTTCTTAATTTTGAAAAACAATGAAAATGAAATTTAAAAAAATTTATACAGATATACTTGGAGGGAAGTGACATAGTAAAGCAAGATAATGAAACAGCTTTAAAATATTTCAAAAAAGCTGCTGAACTTGGAAACCCTGTAGGTCAAAGTGGATTAGGTTTAATGTACTTACATGGTAAAGGAGTTGAAAAAGATCCAGCAAAAGCTTTACAATATTTCAGTCAAGCTGCTGAACAAGGATGGGTTGATGGTCAATTGCAACTTGGGAACATGTATTTCAGTATGTTCTATTTGATAAATTTTTTCATGGGTATTTGAAGTGTAAAAAAAATATCTGTATTTACCAGGTGGTACTGGAGTTCGACGAGACTACAAACTAGCTAATAAGTATTTCAATCTTGCTAGTCAATCTGGTCATGTTTTGGCCTTTTACAATTTAGCACAAATGCATGCCACTGGAACAGGAATGATGCGCAGTTGTCCATCAGCTGTAGAATTGTTGAAAAATGTTGCTGAACGAGGTAAATGGAGTGACCAGTTGATGGCTGCTCATGCAGATTACCGGGATGCTCGAGTAGACGAATCTTTTGTTAAGTATTATCTGTTGGCTGAAATGGGCTATGAAGTTGCTCAGAGCAATGCTGCGTTTATTCTTGATCGAACCGAAACAAGTATATTCAATGAAGAGGAGGGACTTGTCCGCGCCCTTGCTCTGTGGGCTAGAGCCGCCGCTCAAGGTTACTCTGTTGCTCAGGTAAATTGAATTAACAAAATTAAAAAATTAATGAACAACTTTTTTATAACACATTAGAAGAAACTCACTTCAATCGATTTCTTAGAAAAATGTTTTTTACTTTATGCATCTTTAAAGAGAACATCAATTTGTTTATAGTTACATCGAAAATTTAATTTTTTTATGTCGCATAATTCATATTGTAAAAGATCTAATTTTCTGAATTTTCACCAAAGTGTTAATATCAACACCTTATGTTTGTAGGTGAAACTTGGAGATGCACATTATTACGGCCGTGGCACAAAAGTAGATTATGAAGCTGCTGCAAGTCACTATCGGTCAGCTTCTGAACAGCAACACAATGCTCAAGCGATGTTCAATCTTGGTTATATGCATGAACGAGGACTTGGTTTGACGAAAGATCGACATCTCGCGAAACGATGTTATGATTTAGCAGCTGAAGCGAGTCCAGATGCGCGTATTCCAGTGGCTTTAGCTCTTATTAAATTATTTCTTCTTTTTGGCTTTGATTATTTTCAAGAATTAACAATAATTGACCAATTAAGTAAATGGGAAGAAATAATTCCTTCTAATTGGGATATATATTTAATCGGAATTTTTAGCGGAGCTCTTGGCATAATTTTTTACTTAAAAAGATTAACCTCGAGACCTGCTGCTGCTGCTGCACCAGTGAATTAAGTTATTTCAAATTTGAACAAATTATTTTCAAAGTTTTCAAGACCAATCCCGTAAACTTAAACTCTGAATATACTGTTTTATTTCCAGATAACTTAGAGAGAAGTTTTTATGTTAACTATAATAGAAAAACTTTTTTTAATCACTATTCTACGAATATTTTTCTTTTCTTTACTCAAAATAAGTATTAACTTAAGTATGGATTTTACCGTTTGAATGTAAGTTAATAATAAATTTAAAATTGATATTTTTCAAGTGCAAATGCTTATCTGGACGTTAAATAAAATAAGTAGATTGTTCTCCTTCTCTCTCTCTCTCTCTCTTTCTCTCTCTTTCTCTTTCTCCTTCATGTACTATGAATCTTCGGTATTGAAAATGAAGAAATTCTTCGAATCGAAGTAATCGGATGCCAAAGCGAAAATGATAATTTTATAACAATCCGTCGAAGTTGATTTTAGAATTTTTTTATTTTCATAGTAACTAACAATTTGAATTACGAATGTCATGTTAAAGTCAATTGAGGAAATAGCGACCAGTCAAATTCTTTAACTTAAGTATGGAATTCTTCTTTAGAGTTTAATAGAGTAGAATTGTAGATAAAATGTTCTCATTTCATATTTATTGTCTATAAAAATATTGGTGTTTCTTTGGTTTATTTATTTTCAGTAAATTAATGGAAATTGTTTTCCAAAACGGTAACAACAGTTAATGTAAAATAAATACGAGCACGAAAATTTACAATATTTCACCATCAAAACTGTACTATAGTTGAGTTTTAATAACATTTAAGTTTATAAAATTTCATATCGTTATTAATTATTATCTATTATAAACATTAATTAATTATTGAAGATACGAAAATAAAATAATTGTACAGATGACATTTTTAAAGAACTCGATAATTAAAATGTATTTTTAACATTATCATCCAATTTATCGATTTTAAGGTTACTTGTACAATTGCATTCATATTTATCATTGATTTTTTAAATAGCACATATCTTTTGTTTATTTGTTGTTTATTTGTAAAAGAACAAGACAGCCTAGGCTCAAATATTTAAGTTAGAAATTTAGATGGTATATGAATTGCGATGTCGCAATCATTTCTATGGAAACCCTTTCATATCGACCTCAACAAACGTGCATGAAACAAAACAAATTTCATTTGGTTTTATTGAACGTATATGGAATAATAACCTTTTAAGCAATGTCCATTAAATTTTAAGT
The DNA here is from genome assembly GCA_902732785.1 of Trichogramma evanescens. NCBI lineage: Eukaryota > Metazoa > Arthropoda > Insecta > Hymenoptera > Trichogrammatidae > Trichogramma > Trichogramma evanescens. The sequence continues at coordinate 7,417 of CACVKI010139901.1, read as the reverse complement.
TTCATTTGAAAAATTGTGATTACCGTGATGATGAAAAAATAAAATCTATTATGGGGGTCAAAGGAAAAAAAGAAAAGAAAGCACGGAAAAGAAATGTTGCGAACGAGCTCGACACTGTGACTTACGAACAACAAATTCTTGATAACAATAGACAGTTGGCAAGGTTTGCATTATTGTAATTGTTATTACCGACAAATGAAACAATGAACAAAACTATTTTCATTAAGAATACAATACTCGTTGCAATAAAAAAAAAAATATATATATATATATATATATTAAATAAGGATTTTATGATAGATTACGATCTCGCAACGAAGAATTAGAACTCGAGGCGGAAAAACTCAAAGATAAGTTATTGCAACTAGAAGAAAATAAAGCAGATCTTACATCGCATCTGCAGCGTATTTTGCAACGGAAAGTAGAAGAAGCTGAAGAATTGCAAGAGCGCCTGCTGGCCCTAGAAAAATTACGCAAGGACGAGCAAAAAGCTAACAAAATGAAAATCGAAAGGATGGAACAAGAGTTTAAGACAATGGAAAATAATTTAAGCGCAGAAATCAAACTTGCAGGTTAGTAAGCGCGATAAATAGGAAGCAGTAGAACAAAATGAAAATACGTGTATTGGACCGTAGCCGGCAAGTTGAACGCTCTCGAGGACTTTAGATTGGCGCGCATAGATCTGATGAACAAGTTCGAGGAGCAAGAAAAGCGCGTCGCCGAGCAGGAGTTGCGCCACAAGGAGAGCCTGTACGAAGCCGAGAAGAGCTTGATAATCGGCAAAGCCAAGTAAGTGGTCAATCGGTAAGTGGCGCTGACGCGTGGGACAGGAAAATTCATAGTCTTGCGATCGGTACGAGCGCAGAATGCAAACGGAGCTGGAGAAGCGGCTGAGCGAGCTCGCGGCGAGCTTCCGGGCGGCGAGCGGTCTGCGGCTCGCCGATGCGACCCAGCGCACGGTGCGCGAGAACGTCGCGCTACGCCGCCAGCTCGAGACGCTGCTGCGCCACTGCCGCCAGCTGGACGCCCGCAGACAGGACAGCCAGGAGAACGAGCGCGAGCTGCGTCTCGTGGCTTCGCTCCACGAGGCCGAGGCGCGGCTGGCCCTCGGCAAGGTCATGCGACTGCACCGGCGCACCGAGAGGCTGGCCCTCGAGCAGCAGGCCAAGAGCCAAGCCATAGGCCGCTCGCTCCGAGCCGACAAGTACGCCCGACTGTCCGAGGCGGCTCGTCGCGAGTCCAGCCTCGAGCGGCACGAGGAGCTCCGCAAGTCCCGCCTGCTCGAGCAGAATATCCAGAAGAGCCGAGAGGACCGGCTGGGGCTTTGCAGAGAGGCCCAGCAGGCCTGCCAGAGAATAGCGCGACTCGCTCACATCCTCGAGCGAGCCAAACGAACCGTGCAACAAGCCCTTGCCAAGGTACCTTCGCCAAGTGCATGTACGAGAACCTCCCTCGATCGCCCTTCTTCATGTTCGCTTCGTTTTTCCCCCTTCTTTTCACAGACGGAACTGCGCCAGCCGACCGATCGCCACGAGCAATACGAGCAAGATCAAGAGGATGCCTGCTCCGACTGTTTGTCGGATTACAAGGAGCATTTGCTCCACTCCTTGGCAAATATTTTCGATGAGTATTCCGATGACACGGATCGAGAGCCTAAGGAGTTGCTTGAGGTGAGCTTCGAACCATCGATTATTTTTCTCAGTGATCGCGTGCAATCGAATATTTTTCCCTTCTCAGGTTCATTCGGTGCCATCGGACGATATTTACGAGTTTGGCCAATTGGGATTGATACCAGCGATGACCACGTCAGTCATCGATGTCCTGAGCGATAATTCTTCTAATCTGGGCGATGGTCTCTTAGATGATAATTCGAAAAAGACAAACGATGATTCTGTTTCAAAGTGTTGCTGCGATCTTTCAGATTTTGCTTTATAATATGAAAAATTAGCTCTCTTTTGTAGTACTTGACACATAATTCGGTATCGCTTTATTCCCATTTCTATGCTCTTATCTTGTTTCTTGTTTGTATTCAGATTCGACATTCGATGAGGTGACCAGCTTGAATAAGTCAATAGATCGAAAAACTTTTTAACCTACTTTTGTAAAATAAATTATACCTATATACTCACATGTACTGCGTGCTGATGGCTAGGATCAAATTTGTAAAGACAAAATACGATCGCCAATCAAATGTTATGATTATAGTTTGCGATTCATATGGCTTTACGCACTTTTTGCGGTTTAAATAAACTTCTCTACACAAACAAGTTTCTATAACTTTGGTCATTTTAAATTCAGCTAGTTCAAATGGACAATTCCAGGAAAGAAGCTTCAAATGTGCCTGCCGAAGAAGAAGATGATCCCGATATGGACTATTGGTCCACAACTCCAAATTTACATCAAGCCATGTATGAATCTCAAATCCTTGATCAACAACATCGAATAGAACGGTAAACAACAAACTTTCGAATACTTTTTATGAAGATTTTTCAATTTTAATCACACTGAGTATGTGTCTTCATTTAAAATGTTGCAAAATTCAGGTTCATAATTACCATTCTCTTTCAGTTTATTACTGCGCAATGAATATTTAGAAAAATTCTGTAGAAATGCCAACAAAGATTCAGAAAACCAAACCCACGAGGCCGAAAATGTAGTTGTTGAATTAAACGTGGAAATTGCTTCGGAAAGTAAGAAGATTAACGATAGAAAAAAAAAGTATGAAGAACTATCCCAAAATATCAACGAAGAAAATTCCGCTCATTTGAAAATGGTAAAACGATTGGAACAAAGTTTCGAAATGACTAGAAGACAACATTTAGCAAAAATTAGAAATTCTAGTGAGCTAAATTAAATATAAATTAATACATTTTCTGATTTAATATACGTATATTTTATAGCGGCGAAAGTTAATGCCATCGAACATTTTAAATTGAATGAAAAATATTTGAGAGATAAATATAATAAACAAAATCAATTGCTGTCCTATAATAAAGATGAAATAAACAGAATTTTAGAAAGTATGAAACAAAAATCAATTTTACATAAAGAAAAGTAAGTCTGAATGAAGAAACTAATTATAATATTTAAAACTATTAATCTCGACATTGAAACTAATTATAGTTTACAAAAAGAAGCTTTAGCACAAGTGTTATTTTTATCCGTTAAATTTCAACAAAATTTAAAAAATGTAATCTCTCCTACTGTACAACGATTAATGCGAGAGAACATTGTTCTTGAAAGTGAAAAAGTTCAATTAGGAAACGATTATTTCATAATGAAGGAAACCCAAACGAAACAACGGTAAATTCTCAAATATTCATCTGTTTCTTATTCTATTTAATTAATTTAATTATAGAGATATTTATTTTTATGTATACTTATAAATACATTGATGTAATTAGAAATTCAGCCTTGAATTCTAAAAAGAGTACCAGAATTGACAAAAGTAATATAACCAAGCGTTTGAAAACTGGGAAGCTACAATTAACGTTACTTGAAAAATTACAAAGGGTTGAATCAAAAATAAAAGATGTATTGTCGAAAACATTTACACCGTCAGCCGCTTTTGAAGAACATTATTTAAAAATTTTGAAAAACCTACAAAATCCAGAATCAATGGGTTATAAACATCGTCGAAGAAATCTCGAAGTATTACTACATCAAGAAAAGATCAAGTTAACATTAGCAAAACAATGGAAAATAAAAACAATGTCTGTTTTAAATAAATATAATAATTGTATACATCAGATAAAATCTATCATAAACGGGGCTATTTCGGTGAGTTCACTTTATATTTTACAATTTTTCATACTTATATTTCATTGGTAATTTCATTGTTCGCACAGGTAAACTACACAAATTTCAATGATTTCAAAGATATGGATTTTAATGCTCTAGCAATATACCTATTGAGTATAATAGAAAATTGCAAAAACTTTAACTCATGTCAACTTACTAATTCGTAAGTACTGCAAAACAGTATATTTTAAGAACACTTACTGAAAATTTACGGAATTTTAATATTTACAGAGTGGAAACAATAGCAGATGTCTCCAGAGTGTACGTAGATGATGATTTAGGATTTGAGCCTGAGCATGTAGATCTGAATTATGAAATTTTACAAAAAGCGCAGAATAAAAAAAATTCTGAATTGAATAATTTTGATATTTTAGAAGAACTACGATTATTACAGGATGCTCAGGCGAGTTAAATTTATAAAAAAAATTTTTTAAATTATTACGATTTTTTAATACTATTGTGTAATTTATAATTTAGACAAAGAACTCAAGTACAGAAAATTCTCTTAGCTTGGGAAAATCAACTTCCGACGAAGAGAAAATATTACGGAAATCTTTTGGCATTGAAACAAAATTATATCAGTTTTCATCAGACGAAATATTTTTAGATTATGAGGAACATGAGTTAGAATATGATTTCCAAGATGAAATTGATTACATAAATTGAAATTATAAATTATTATTTGATTATGATTACCGAAAATATTAAACTCAAAATTAAATGTTAAGTCGAAACGAAGATCAGTGAAAAATGTAATTTTTTCTTCCGTGTTATCAACGATTGACGAAGGTTGTTCCAGCCGTCACTACCACTCACAAGGCAATTAAAAAATTAAAATAACAAATTTCAAGGTTTTGTTGGTTTTTGGCTGAATTCTCTACCAGTAAATAAAATAATCAAAGTAAGCTGACTGTAGAATCACATTTATATTATCAAATGGACAACGAGTCAATGATGGAAGACATTGTTCATTGTTGACAATTTTAATTTATGATGAATTCTTGTGAGTGTCAGTGATGGATCGGATAGCATTCAAAATCCTGGTTTTATAAATGTAAATTTTATTACAATACTTGTGCGTTTGCTAAGTTAGAGTAATGTAGTAAAAATTAAAAAAGTACTCTATACCTTCCAAATTGTGTTGCTTATTGGTAAAGGAATCGCGAACAAGTACAAGCTAGGCTTAAGTGGATTATTCTACTAAAAATTGATGCGACTTTTTAAAGAGGAAAATTGGCAATAATGAAAAAGTCTTCTTGAAGTTAGTCAAAGAATACGTGTGAATTTTTTCAACCAACATTTTTCAGAGGCCTCAGAAATTTGCTGGCTTTTGTAAGAGTCGTGTCAATTTTGTGCATTTGAAGGTGGGTGATAAATTATTTTAAATAATTTGAAAAGATCCCTATATATTTTTGATAGATTTCAAGAACTTTTTTGTTCTTGGTTTTTTTTAAGTTGTCACCTTTCGATAAAAAAAATTATGACGATTATATTATATACAAAAGAGAACCTTTTTAAAAATGGTTTCTAACTTTAAGGCCTATGGTATTAAACAAAGCATAGGAGGTTTATCAAGAAACCCTAAAAAATTTTTTTCTCGTATAGTAAGTAAATAATGTTTGACGTCGAAATTGATTGACTTTTTTCATAAAAATGGTTTATTAAGTGTAAAAAATGTCACGACAGGTTTTTTGGAGTATTAACAGATAATATTAGAATTGTTCGAATCCTGCAATGGGATGTCAACGTGTTGAAATTACACAGCAAGATGATGCCCCAGATTATACTTATTACAGGTCGTTTTTACAGTCTTCACTACTTTTTGTAAGCATAGAGAAACTTGGATCATTTTAGTTGCACTTAACAGATATACTACATTCCGATACATCATATAATATATCATCTTTCATGAAATCATTATTTCCGAGATAGCTGGTGTCGTATCCATGAAACACAATAGAGTAAGCTACGAAAATATGTAGTGATAGTTAATGTTTATACCCGATTGGGATACTTCTACGTTTATACATCATACGAAATTTAGAAATCTGTCAAAACATTGTCTCATAATGTAGTACGCGGCCAAAGCAGGTAGACACGTGTAACATATAAACATAGGCAAAAGTAACGTTGGCTCAACGAGTACCAAACCATTACATCTTCGAGATAGGGTACAAGTGTTCAATCCAAGCCTGTAAGCACTCGAACATAGTAAAAAGGTAAATTCGTCATAGCGCCTTACAGCTATTCAACCTCAGCCAGTGAATTTTACGTAAAAATTTTTTCACAGCAGAGACTCGAAAGTGGCTACTTTCCTAGCGGGAAAAGCGATTTTCGGGCCGCTGAGTAAGAAAAGTAGCATTCGCAGGTGTATTGTTCTTCGGCCTCGGCTTCGCTTCGGCTGCTAATTATACGTACTCTGCGACTTTTCTGTTCTTCGCGTAATATTTTTACTATTAAAAAAACTATAAGTTGACTGATATTAATTACCTCGCGTCGCTCGGCCGGTAATTTCACACTGGGATTATCACTTTCGTACTTAGGAACATATAAAACTTTTCGTAAGCAAAATAAACATAATATAATAAAATACTCTTCTGTCGATGGGGGAAATTGTAAACTCACTCTTGTAGGTGATGCCAATATCGGTTAAAAGCCAAAATATAATGGATGTCCGAATTTTTCTCCCTGGTTAGATTATGAATTGCGATAAAATATGTGAACAATAATTCATATGATAATTTTGGAATAATATATTTTTCACATACAGTTTCAATAGCCCGTAATCATTTTGAGAGAATAATCATAATTCATCTCTATGTATACATATTATCGACTTTTTTTATAATTTCACTCTATTCATTTTTAGAAATATTTTTACGCTTGCATCGCGAAACTGCACGCATTGAATCCTTTTTCAAGATTTTTATTCATTCATAACACTCTGACCGAAAAATCATTAAATTATCATTTTTTCAGGCTCTTGAATAGAACTTTATGCAACGGTTGGGAATATGCTTTTACGGAAATAAGCGGGGTTACAATTGTCCCGAGTGCTAGAAAATACTCTATGCAGTTTATATATGAATATACTTCGAGGCTATGTAATTGCTGAACAACCCCTCATTCTGCAGAATAAGCATATCTATACCAGACCTGATGCACAAAGTACTATTATGATCTTCCTATTTAATATTTTTTCCCTTATAGAAGTTGCTTATTCATCACGTTCAATTTTGTAGATTTTTATTATAGAAAGTTATTAAAATTACATTGAATTGCCAGAACACATTACATACATCACGGGTTTAAATTAGGGATGTGCGATTCCACTAAGAATCGAATTGATTCTCACGGCCGATTCCTGAGAGAATCGTTTTTCAAGAATCGATTATTTTGAAAAAGAAACGAAGAATCGATTCCGATTCTCAATTTTTTTTTTAAGGAAAAGATAAATGAGCAAATACTATTTAGATTATATCAATAAATTAGAAATGAGAAACAGTAAATTAGATTGATTTAATTAATTGAATTACAAACCATTGAAAATAATATACAAAACTTTTGATCAATTTTAACTTTTTTTTAAATCACATAATTCCAGTCTTCAGTAATT